>JNBR01001434.1:0-51935 GCA_002081595.1 Achlya hypogyna | reverse complement strand
GCGATCAAGGCTGACTCCAGCTTTACCAAGTGGAAGCCCGGTTTCTAGCAGCGGCGAGCCTCGCGACCTTCGCCTAGTACTTTCTGAGGCCAAAACACGTTCCAATCAGCACGGTGGAAGGTTTCGAGCAGTCGCCGCCATAGTTCACCCACACTTTCCCGAAGTCCTAAGCGAGAACTAGAAGCTGCTCCAGCAGCACATACTGAAGAAAGCCTGTCGTGCCACGGGCATGAACGTGGCGTCGCGCTTCGCCGCCAAGTGCGCGCGCATGAACGATGCGGCCCTCTACAGTGCGGACCACGTGTTCATGGCACAGATAGTCGTATCCGAGTTCGAGCGTGAATGATTACACGTACAACAACGACGCGAGTTCCAAGAGTGCCGGCTCCGTGGAACCAACGACCCGCGCAGCGGCCACAGTTCTTGCCACTGTGACGACACGGTCGCGTACTTTTTGCGGTGGCACGATCCACGTCGTTCAACACGCATTGTGGCATCCTCGAATGCCAGGTCGACACTGGCGAGATCTCGCGCGCGGATCCGGGCATCCCCTAGGACTTCTTGAGTTCAAGCTGTTTCAGCAAGCCCAAGCGCATCACCGGACGCCCCAGGGCAAGCCCATGGGAAAAGGCAAAGCCTCTGCGAAGAACCGCGAATTCAGTTCCGGTGGACACGTTCCTCGAGATGACCGTGACCGCGATCGTTGTTCGCGCTCGCGCGACCGCGCCTCTGGCCATGATACCCGGGACTCCCGTCGTAGGTGCGCCAGTCCGCTGGCCAGCGTTCCCCACGTGGGTATGTAACGCTAATGACAACCATCATTTTGCTTACTCCAGTATCCACGATCACTGACCGGCGAGGTTAATGCGCTAAATATTATGCGTGTATATCGATTTGGGCGTTGAACACCAGTTCACCAACGTATGAACCATATTGGCGAGGCGATCGTGCGTCACTTGCTCGATTCCCATCCCGAGCTCGAGCATCTCCGTGATCTAGTGAATCTCCCGTCACTAATGCGACACGTGCTTAGAAGCTAAGTCACGTCGTCTTCCGTTCCCAAAAGTCTCCGTGACTCCAATGGCATAGCGTCGACTGGACAGAGTCCACACTGACGTCTGCGGCCCAAACCGGACCCTGACGCCGTCAGGTGGGCGATACTTCGTCATCTTCATGGATTTACCTTTTACAGAGGCGTTTCGTCCTCTATACGATGTACGAAGTGTTTCGCCTAGAGGCGCGCGCGATGTTCCAGATTGGCCCACAGGGCAGCGGATGCTATGCCATCATGCCATTACCTCTTTACAAGGAGGTTACGTCTGCCGGCACACCAGATATTCAGGAGGTTGATCTACGGAGGATCCCGAAGCCATTCGCGGCCTCACGCCTACGTTAGCGCTGTATGCAGCCATTCACATGGCGCTCGGCTACGGCCAGGTTCTGCGTTATCGAACACCTGACCACTCGTGCCCTGCCAGCCGCGAGCACTGCGCCCGCCTCAATGGCGCCTGTGACTGCCCATCATGACGGGATTCATCCGCGTTTTCTGCTTCCAACTGGACGTCATGCTTCTTGAACCATGCGGAAACCGTTGAAGTTTTTTCCACTATACTTTGATCAAGATAAGCCCTTTTTGTCACAATCGTGAGCATAAGATTTGACAAAAAAGCTTCCATTCACTCGTCACAGCTCCATCGTGCTGTCGTTTAAGCTCATCTCGTCGCTATGTAAGTTGCAATGCATAAGCCTGTGCCGATGAGGACTTGATCTACTTCTTCCTTGTCCTTCAAGACATCATCTGCACATTCTTTGTTGATGAAATTGCAGCGCGTGAATCCAGCGATAATCATCCAGGGAGCCAATTCCTCCCACGCTGCAGTCACCTACTGAACGATGTCTGGGCGCTTTGGAGACGTTGATTATCCTTTTCACCAAGAAAATTAACAGGATGAGTTTAGTAACTCGACTTTTGTATACATAAATCGAAGTTAAGCGAAGGTCCAAAGTGCAGCGCAATAACATGTGGACACTGGAACAACTTGTTGCTCCGCGCAGCGGAACAAAATTTCAATCAACCTAATTAAAAAGTTCTGCTAACATAATTAAAATAATACCAATTCGTAAACGCTTAAATCCATCTCCCTGATCGGCACCCCAGGCAACAAATGCCTTCTTGGAGTTTTTGTGAAAATTTTAGCCAATGAGCTGTCATTGGGCTGTAACGGCGCCGCTCGGCAGCAAGCCCATCTTGAATCGGGCGTTAAGCACGTGCCAGCGCGCTTGCGAGCGCTGCTCGCGAGCGAGTTGTGGATTTACCGCGACGTACTCTACGCCGTTGCATTTCTTAATATGTTGCAGTAAGCACTTAGAGGACCCATGGGGCATCGCATTAGTGCATTAATGCAGGATAACACACGGGCGTAGTCGACCACAGCATCATTTGAATCCGCTCAAAACAAAAAGGCACTCTACATCGCGAATTTGAGGAAAATGAAAGTTAAAGAAAGAGCCATAATATTTTAAGCTTTGGATTGACCGCAGGATCTTGTAGTGAACCAATAGAAATTAGATAACCATCGCTACGTATCCTCTATAACATAATCCATACCGCTTGACCAAGAGTAGGAACCTTAGTTCTTCATGCTATCTACAGTACAAACACTCACAGCTTGTCAACAGTGCACCATTTGGCTCTAGCACGGGCATAAAGGTTGCATCGCTGTTTCTTTTACTTTAATTACAACACTAGCTACGACAGGTATGCTGGAAACAAACTTTTTGAATGCATAAACTGTCATTATATATAACATACCATATTAAGTAGGTCTCGTAATGATATAACCTGATTGGCTTGTCGAGTTGAAGTTGCTTGATCCTGACTACGACTAAAGCCTAAATTATGAACAAAAGAAAATAAGCTTGTGAGAACTGCACCAGTCAATTCACCGCATTGTGTTTGATATGTGGCGCTCTCTAACTCAAATCGGCATTTTGTTGAAGAGTGCCCTTTTGTTATGAGCGGCATCATTTCTAAAGAGTAAAGCTGGTGCAGAGGATCAATTGCGCTCGCGTTATAGACTTCAAGTACCTACATGCCAAATACAATTTTTATTGCTAGAATTAGAAGAGGTTCTAGGCTGGAAACTGCGGTCACTCGTCGCCATGGTGATGCAGGCGGCGACCAACGTCATTGCATCGGGTACCAGAGGGATGCGGGAAATTGATCAATTGGCTTATTTTTATAATATTGGGCATATTCCCCACACGCAATATTGGGTGTAGTTTTATCTTGTTTGATGGACTAATCCATAGGTCTGGTAGGGTATACAGTCCATTGTGAACCATAATCTGGCAGCTTTGATCATATTATTGCTCGATAAACTGTCCGAGTCACTTCTTATCACACCGTTAGGATGTGTGCAAAATAGATCGCTCTGGCTCAACACTCATTACTCAAACTTGCCATACATCTACTCGTAGTTCGTTATAACAGTAGTAGCATCGATACAATCAAGCAAATGGTATACCAGCAGCCCCGACAACACTGTCACGTGTGCGTCGGGCAAGCACGAGGTTTCTCAGTATTGCGCTGAAATTAAGTTTGGAAATGAGGCACAATAGACTGTTCTGTGCTGGGAAAGCGCAGAGTAGTACCCTTCGCCTTGAAACCAGCTGGGGTATTCAAATATTATTTTAATTTGTATGAATAATATAATATTTACGTACAAATTTAATATAATTATCCGGATGGCAATCAACGTCGCCGTTTAGCCGTTTACACCGCACAATTCGACGTAAACGTAATTTGTGGTCACTTACTGCCTTCGCAATTGTCGACACGAATATTCCTAGCACCATTTAATTCGTGTGGACTTCATCCTCATCTGGCTTGTCGTACTTTCGCTGAAGGCATAGTGAAGCCAAAGCTACGGGCATCAACAGGTGATCACTTTAAAAAAATACTGATCAGATTACGCCGAATTCTCTGCGAGTTTGTATCGAAGCACCGATTTAAAAGTACATTCCAAAGTGCGTCGTATGATCTCTTACGTGGTGCCAGCAGATTACGAGTTCGTGTTGTGGGTTCACAATGGGCGTGCAAAGTAACCCATTTTGAATTTTTCGTAAATATTAATGGTTCAGATTACGTCGGTCATTTACGCAATTGATGTGTTTGTTGTTGTTGTCGATGACGCCATCGGGATATAAATTATTTTCTATTATCACTATAACAAATGAATAAATTTAGAACTAACAGCTATCTGCATTGTTTGGAACCGGCACACTGGGATATAAACTCACCTGAAAAGTCTCCTCATTTGGCCCCGCAATTATTTCGAAATTTGATCTGCCCTCGCGGTGTAAAGCAGCGTTTCACTGTTTTTCGAGCTCTGCCGTGTGACTTAAGTCACGGCAAACGTAGATAGTTCTAACCATTGATGTACTGTACTGGTATCGTATAGCACTGGGCGACTTGGGATATGGGTCATACACAGTGAGCCCTGGTGCGAAGGACTGGGTGAGTATGACAAACACTCAGATTAATTAGGCCAATATATGGTATGGTAGCACCAGATAATGGCTCACCTAAGGGCCCCATGGGTCGTGACATCTAGCCCGAATAAAATTAGCTGGTCCATGTCCAATATGAGTTGCATCACCACATCACGTAATATTTTTTAAGCGAAATATTCTAAAATTCACCCACCCTCCCAGCAAAGTTGTGTAGTCTAAAACCAACTACGAACAAGAAATATGGTATACTAGTTTCTATGCATGCAGTAGCACGCTCCAATTTCCTGTGCATTGCTTACATGAGACTCCTTCGTCGTGGCAGAAAGACTAGCGCGGCCAGTAGGCGTGCAATGCGCACGATCTTTGGTAGCGCAAGCGGTAAAATTCCTGGAAAATGCTATTGGGCGTGCTGTACCAAAATTTCCAAGCAATATTTTTAGAGCCAATATAACAAGAAGCATAATAGAATAAAGAATTTTACAACTAGCCAGTCATATATCGTCAGCCATTTTTCAATTTTCGCTACCTCTGGCTTGCCTCGTCGATCGCCCTTCGCGCCACTATCGCGCCTTCGGCAGCACCCTGCCGGAACCTGGCAGTGGCGTAACCGCGATCCTACCGCGCACTGCGGCGCTCTTGCCGCACACTGTCGCGCATTTGCGTCCATTCGTTGCATAATTTGTCTGCGTACATGCGTATCCCGTCCATGCACTGCTTGGCATCCGGCGCGATCGGCGCGCTGCAGCACTTTGGCCTGGCTGTCGGCGAGTCGGAGGCCGGGTTGCTCACGACCGTGCTCATCAAGCTCGGGTATATTGATGACGTGGTCAACGTCCTCGCGCGGGGCGTCAACCTCTTAATAGCCAAGGAGTCCGAGAATATGCTATGCTGGTTTTCGGGGTGGATGACAACGTTTTCTTGCATGTAATTTCTATTTATATCAAAGCATCGAGAGTGGTTTTAAAACGCACTGCTTCCCTGAACATGACTTTGGACTCCAACGAGAGCCGTGACTCGATCGGCTCTTGGCCCGATGAAGCGGCAACAGCATGCATCACTTTCTTCGAGAGTGACAGCGACGAAGCGGAGTATTTTGCCTCGCCATGTCGCGGAGATCCCGTATTGACAGAGCGCCGAATCTACGAAGCGAATTTTGCTGGCACACGATCGCCTGCTTCGCCAATACTGAGGAGTTGATCCCGTGTACAGTTGCGACGTATTTTGCACACGATTTCGTATGCCCAAGTCAGTTTTTGAGCGTGTTGTCCACGGAGTGCTAGCCGCAGATCCGGGATACTTCGCGCAACGATCGAATTGCGCTGGTCAGCAAGGTACACCTAACTCAACACGAGTTAAAATTCATACGACTGTACAGGAATACACCCGTTGGTCAAAATTACCGCTGCCCATCGATCCCTCGCCTACGGGGCGTCAAGCGACATGCTCGACGTCAAATTTGAAAAGAGCTACAGCGCTATTTTGGAAGCACGAAACCAATTTTGCGACGCCGTGATTGCAGCCTTGGTCAGGAGTATTTACGCAAACCCGTTCCCTCCGACATCGCCGCGTTGCTCCGAATGAATGAAAAACGGGGATTTCCTGGTATTTATCGTTTCTGTGGATCTGCGATTTCGCGTGTGGGTCGCAAACTAGGAATGCTCGGGTCATTGGATTGTATGCATTGGCCGTGGAAGAACTGCCCTATGGTGTATGCGGGCCAGTACAAGGGCAAAGAGAAGAAGCCAACGATAGTTTTGGAAGCTTGGGCCAACCACAGGCGATGGATTTGGCACAGTCATTTGGGCAGTCCTGGCTCGCTGAACGATTAAATATCCTTGATCAAAGTCCTGTCCTCGATCTGTCTCTCCATGGCCACATTCCCCCAGTACCATTCACCATCAACGGTAGACCTGCGTCGCTCCTGGCGGCGTCGAAAGAAATACTAAATTTGGAATAGACCGAGAATACAGTCAACCCTATTTCTTGGTGGACGGCATATACCACAACTGGGCATGCTTCGTAAAGCCCACACAACTGACAGCAGTGAGCAAGTCAGCTGGTTCGCGTCACAACAAGAAAGAACATGCAAGGACATAAAGCGCGCATTTGCCAACATTCGATACCAAATCACGAACTCGCCATGCTTGCTGCAAGACCCGGCCTTGATGGAGGCAATCATGAAAGCCTGCATCATTCTGGTCAACATGGATTTTGAAGCGGAGTCATCCGGATATTGTCGCGCCGACGAGTTTTACGAGCAAATGCCATACATTCCAGCGAACCACCCTGTCGTCGTCCCAGACTCGGCGAATTTAGCCGCAGCATTGGCGGCTCTGCGCAACCCAGTGCTCTACAAGCAACTCCAAGACGATTTAGTCCATCATCTGTGGCAATTGAAGGACCAGCGCCGGGACATTTGACTTTAACAGCGCACTACATGAAATATGCTTGTGTCACTTGCTTTTGATTCTCCTACCACCATTGCACAACTGTCGTTTGCTCGAGATCATGCATAATCGTTGAAAATGCCATCTCAACAACAAATATACAACTGCTATTTTACAGAGCATGATGTAGTAGTTCATTCTTTAAAGTTCAACAGTCTCGCCGCCCAGTTATGCGGGCCGGGCTGCCTCGAGTCGAGCTCGAATAAGCTTACGTTGATGTTTCAAATACCAAACGAGGTCCGTGTCATCGGGGTCTTGGCGAGTTGTAAAAATGGCCAAATCGTGCGCATCCCGTTGCAACTGTTGCTTGGCCCTCATCAATGCTATCTTTTCGCGGTCGATTTCGAGCCGCGCCTCCGTGGCGTTGGCCATAGTTTCGCAGGCGGTCACCTTGCAAGTGAGTAATTTGGATTTCTGCACATCCGCCTTAGCACGTTTCTGGCCCCATGGTTCAGGTAGATGGAGTATAAGTCTCAGGGTCGGCGTGTTGCTTCATGCAACGCACTGCACTGTCGACAATTTCGGTGCCTTCTGTGGTTGTGTCGAGCGCGGACGGGGAGGCGTTGTTATGGTTCGAGAATGTTTGATCGGGGCGCACTTGGCGCTGGATGGGTCGCGCCACGAGCCCCATTTCGGACTGTCCTTCAGAATACTGTAGCATGTCATGTGATTAAACGGTTTGCTCTCCGTCGACAGTACAGGCCTCGTGCCTCAACCTGGCGGTCGTGGTCGGTCGTGCCGCTCCTGTTGAGTCGCTCGACAGTCGCGCGGTGTCCGACGTACTTGGATACCCCCTGCGATATTTTACAAAAGAGGGCCTGCAGAGCAGGGCGCTTGCACACCCACGTGCCGTCGCGGCGCAGAATGCTGTCGAACGCAGCCTTGACCTTCGTGTAGAAGGTATCGCCGTCTTGGTAGACACCAATGACTGCACTGCACTCCCATGAGCGCTCTGTCGTCAAGGTGAAGGTATCTCGTCGCTCGACCAAGCGGTTCACGAAGAAAATGGCCAAGCTCGCGGAAGCTAAGCAGGAGTAAATCCTTGGCTGTGACTCATTGATCTATATCAAACAGAATATCTATTTATTTGGCGGAGAAAATTATTGACATAATATTTTTAAGGCCGGGAAAATTGTTGACCAGAATTATGATCAATATGCCCAACTTTATTTTTTAACAACAAAATTCCACAGGCAAATAACAATCAATACGGATAAAAATGCAATAGTTTTACCGGTCCAAAACGTTTTGATCTTAATGGCGAAGGCACCGAAGTCCCAACAAAAGCTGGTGTTTACGGCTGAAGCTAGTGAGAAGCCTAAGGCCTATGGAGCAGCTATGGCAAGCGCGTGTGTAACTCAAGGCACTCGATATATACACCACTCACTGAGATTAATTCGTCGACTTCTGCACAGCTCACGAGTCGTACAAAGACCCACGCGTCGTTCGCTTCAATGAGCTGCCAGAGGCTATCGTATGCTACGTAAGCACATTACTAAACAAAGAGGCTGATGGGACACCCGAGGCTGAGGGCAGGAGCAACCCCGGCAACCCCTCGCAAGCCCCGGGCGTTAGTTGTATGGGATTCAAAGCTGAAGTCGCTTCTTAAAATTTCCATTTTTGTTTACCAACAGATGGGGATGTTCTTATGGAGAGAAGTTGTTCTGTTCGTGGCCATTCACGTGGCTGCAGAAAAACCTTATGTGACCAATCGCCGAAACGTTTAAGGGTTTCGCTAGTTTAATTTTAACCAATTATTATGGGTTTTTGTTCTTTCGCTCGACTAATAGCATTTGCTCTTCCCTCAGAATATTTTTTATTTCATCCAATGAAACATTTTTTGAATATATCCAATCGCATGTTGTTGATCGAGGGTTGATCGTAGTTGATCCAGCAAAAGATGTGAGATTCCACGGGCCTTGCGAAGCGTCGCGCTTCTTGAGCTGGTCTTGAAGGCTCGCAAACCAGAACTTGAGCAGCACCTTTTTGAGCGGGGAGTTCCAGCTGACGTCCGCGGGTTCGCAGCACCATGTGTACGACGAGGGCAGGTGGACCTGCTTGACGTTGAGCTCCTTAGCGCACGTCTGGACCTTGGGTGTCCAGTGGGCCGAAACGTCGTCCCAAAGGAGGAGGATCTTTTCGGGCATGTTGGCCCGCGGCCAAAATGGTGTTTGAGAGACTCGACAGAGATGTCCTCGTTCCACCATACCGTTGGGTAGCTGAAGATCTTGATGTCGTGCTTTTGATGCCAAGGTCCAACTTCCATCCATACGTGCACGTCAAAGCCGTTGAAAGACGCCAAGTTCTCGACCATTGTTGCGGCCACGGTAGACTTGGCTTGCTCGAGGACGAGAAAGAGGTCGTACTTGTTGCCGAGCGAGTCGCCAAGCAGTATGGGTGTGTGTCGCTCCTTGTCACCACAAGCGCACTTGATCCACACCGTGTTTGCACCACGATATTCGATTGTGCGCATGGGCAGGTACTCGTAAGAGACGGTAGTCTGGCGCGCGTTGTACACTCGATCGACGCCGTACCTGTCCATGAGGTCGCGCACCTCGGCGCCGAAGCGAGCTTGGACCGCAAGACCGTCCACTGGTCTTGCCGGGTCATCGCCCGGTCGGAGAGCTTGTGCGCCTTGATGATGCGGTCGAGCCAATTTGATGACGCGAGGAACCCGTGTGGCAAGAAACTGATGTCGTCGGCAATTTCGCGAGCGAAGAGACAGATCATGAGGCGCGTCACTGGCACGCCGCAGCCACGCAGCTCACAGACCCACGAGTAGAGCTGCTCCTCGCACGGCGTAGGTAGCGCCAGCGTAAGCCTATCGTCTATCGTATCTTGAATTTCTTCTTTGTCTAGGTGCTCTTCGCATTGGCCTCGATCTTGGCGCGGTTCTTGGGCGAGGCCCAGTCAAGCACGAGATTCTTGGCGCTATGACGCTTCAAACTCGTAAGGCTTGGGAAGTAGCAATCGACAGTGCTACTGAGGTCGTTGACATCGTTGAAGAGCACCATATCGTACTTGTCGGCGTACGAGTACTTCTGCCGCTTCTTGGGTTGGCGCGGAGCTTCACTCATTTCAGCAATGCCTCATGTGTGGCCATTGTCCTTCGATAAAGGCTTTTATTATCTTTGCAGAGCACCCACTTGAAGAGGTAAATTACTCACAATGGAAGATTAGACATCAATTTATGGAGAAAATTATCAGATCCTGTGATATGCCGCATCCCAGTACAAGCAGAAAAATGCGGTATCCCCAAATTTTAGGGTGCCGCTAAGTGTTCTAAGGAAGCACCTCGGTGGTGGGCTGCGTGCGGCCCAAGACGAATACAATTCGCTTCTTGCCAACTCTACTTGGGAACTTGTACCACAGGCGAAATGCATGCATGTCCGGCGTACGCGCTGGGTCTTCCCAGTCAAGTACTTTGAAGACGGTCTCCTAGAGCGGTACAAAGGCTGTCTGGTTATCATAGGTAACACCAGGCGGAAAAACATCGACTATGATGAAATCTTCAGCCCGGTAGTCCCGATGGGGGTGTTGCGTCTGCTGCTCACGATAGCAGATTTCAACGACTACGAGGTAAATCAATTAGAGGCTAAAACTGCGCTCCTCAATGGCTTGACCGACGTCGATGTCTACGTCGAACAGTCTAGGGGGTTTCAGGAACAACACACAAGGTGTGCAACCTGCTACAAAGCCTTTACTGGCTGAAGCAAAGCCCACGTATTTGGTGCAATGCGTTCGCTGAATTCATGAAGAACATCGGGTTCGCCCGTACTTGCAAAGACCGATGTGTATTCGCGAGAGTCATTGACGAACATGGTGTTCATCAGTCTATACGTAGACGATCTCTTGATTTTCACTCCTCGATTCTCGATCGTCGACGGTATCAAAGCTGAGTTATTCGCTCGCTTTAAAATATCGGATCTGGACAATGCCTCATACATCCTAGGATGGCAAATTGTACGTAATCGGCCGTCAAGGACACAGTAGTGCGATTGCTATATGAGTGGCTTGGGCGTTAGCCACAACCCAGACTGTATCGCTTCCCTGATGGCACTGCCGTACCCGAGCGATGGTGGACAACTCCAGCAGTTCATCTACGCAGCCAACTGGATGCGAGACTCCATTCCTGGCCTGGCATTGACGGTCAAGCCCTTGCTGCAGCGGCTCGATGACGTTCTGGCGGACAAGCCGACGTGTGTGTAGCAAAGGCCGTCGCACTCGAGCTGACGGTGGTGGAGAAGGCAGCGTGGAATGCGGTCAAGGTGGCTTTGATCAATGCAATTCAGCTGGCATACCCGACTCCTCGGGCGACGGCTATTCCGTTATCATCACGCAGGTGAGCAACTTCCACGACGACCTGCCCGTGCACAAGCTCGAGCATGCGATGGTGGCTTGTATCTCGAGTGTATGGAAGGTTGCGAAGCGTTGGTGGAACACGATACAGATGCCTACCCTATCGTGATGGCGCATATTGAGCACGATTACCTGCTCATGCGACCTCGCGGGCTCCGGCTCTATTCGGGCCACTCGAATCCTGGTCCAACGGGCGCAGCGAGCCACCCTTGCAAAGCGGCTTTGGCCGAATCAACCGGAACAGTTGTGCGCCCTCGCAAGCCTTCCTTTTGTTATCCTTGGCAACGATTGGCCGCGAGTACTTCACAGCCTTATCCTTCGCATATCCCCAGCGCGACATCATACCGGCCCAGGCATTTTCCACGCCATCGATGTGCTGGATGACGTAGCGGAAGAGTGCGATATAGCTGGCCCATCGAGCCAACTTCCCCTGTTCCTTCACCAGGACAAGTACACGTACGCCGTATTGCGCAAGGTTCACCTTGAGACGTGTAATCCTAGACCCACGCCCACGCACCCAAGATATCAAAACTCGCCCGTAAAGTGGATACTCTCACTAATGTCATTGATCCGGAACTCGGGATATCATACCGATCCGGTGTGGGGTCGCTTACGTATCTCATCCTTGGTATGCGAGCGGATTTGGCCTACGATGTACAACAGCGACCAAATCCATCACCCAACCATATGTCGAAATGGGCGTTCAAGTACCTCCGCGGTACAATGGGTTATAGAACCCTTCTGGGGGCTCTCACGTAGCCTCCCAACCAGTCCTCCGGGATTTCGTCGATGCGATCTACGCAGCCAGTTCGGAGATTCGCCGCTGTATAAGTGGTCGCTTCACTGTCTCCTACTGGAGTCCGTTCTCGTCGCTACTTCCTCTGGTCCGTATTAATAACAACAAGTGCCAAAGGACCTGGTCTGTGGTTGAAGTGATGTTATTGGTCAAAATGAAATAGATTGACTCGATTCGTCAAAAATAGGCCGCTGGATTATTGAATTATCAAAAATTAAATCTCGTCCTCAAGACGCAGACATGCGGTCATGTACAGTACGCATCTTCGCTGCACTCCCAATAACGAGGAAGACCGCCCTTATTCCGGTGAATCACCGCATTTTTCAGGCGAGGAAGCTTATATTCGCTGCCACCGCATAGAAGCTTTGTCTGCTCCATACACGCCGACCACGTACAAAAATATAATGTAGTTACTGGGAGCCGTTTAAATAACTCTAGCACTACTGTTACCAGGTCATCAATCGTCCGTGACCGCGTTTTTAGTTGCAAACCGTGGATCGGATTGAAATACCCCAGATCTAACATGAATAGATCTGTGGAATTCGCAAACTGGTTAGCGACATCAATTGAAATACCCCCCCGGCCCACAATTGCCCTCTGGCACGTCAGGGATGGCGTTATCTTGATGGATGACGATCCTAGCGTGATCGCGGGACATCGTACCCACAATAGCCGGCACAATGTTGTCGAGGAGCATCGCCCGGAAGGTCTCTACGTTCACCGTGAAGCAGGTCGTGATGGGTGTTCCCGCTGGACGGTTGCAAAACGAACGTTTCGCCGGGACTTTCTTGATAAAGGACCTTTCCGATGGAGCGCTTGCTCTGTACCGCCCTGGGCGGCAAAGGCTCGTCTGGCAAGACATAGAATCTAGTCTCTGGCAATCCAAAACCACTCTTCATCAACGTGAACCAGATCCTCCATGTGGTGGAACCTGTACAGAGGTCTAGAAAGGGTAATAGAGTAAACTGTATTCACTTTAGACAAGCAAAATACAAGTCGCGCTCTCTTGGCCTCGTAGCTGAGCCTTGGCTTGAGGTACGTCGTCTTGGACTTGAGCCATCCTTGCATCACATAGCGCATAAGAGCTGTCTTGGACATGGTCTCGTAATGCGCGAACGAGCGCATCGTCTGGCGCTTGACGATGTCGACCGACTTGGTAAGATGGCGGAGCGGACTTCGGCCTCCAAGCGGCCCTTGAGGCCGGACGCGCGCAGCTTGTTTGATGTCCGGAGGGCCTCTGCGAGCCAGCGCACCACTTCCACTGATGAACAACAGGCAGACATCTTCTCCAAGGCTCTGTCAGCTCCTGCGTCCTTGCACCTCCGGGCAAAGATGGGCATGCTCTCTTTACGCACTTTCACTATAGCGCACGCTACGTGCTAGCTACTCTTCCCCCTCGCTTTTATTAAGCTCTACTTCAGAGCAATACCTCGGGAGGTAGAGGTTTATCGTTTCGGTGCCAATTTTACGTATCTAATTCTTGGATCGGCGCGTGGGCACCGCTTCACCGGGCAGGATATAGTAGCCGCGAGAGTCCTTGTCTATCCAAAATCACTTCTCATCCACGTGAATCGTGTCGTCCATGCACCTAAAGCTAAAGTCCGACTCACTCTCCGAATCCGTTATTACATTCTTAAGGCAGCAATCTACCCTAAGATACATGTGCTCGAGAGTAATGTCGGGCTTCAGTTTGGTGGAGCGCAGCTCCAGGGCTTCGCTGCCGAGGCGGTCGTGGAGGGTCGTCATGGCGATGCCGGCGTGATGGGCCATGCGCATGGACTGCCGCATTTGGAGGGGCACGGTACCGACCGCAGCTTGGACATGCTCGTCGCTGATGCGGGGACGGCCGGACCTGCCCTTGCGCCGGGGCTGAATGGCGTTGAGCCCGACCGGGGTCGAGATGTCGCGGTGGCGCTTCCAGAGCCGCGCCACGGTGGCGCGGTCGCACTCGTAGGTTTAGGCCACGGACGTGTACGCACCGTGAGGTAACGCCCCTTCCTTGGCCATGGCATTGAGGGTGAAGAGAATGGCAACCCTCGTGACGACGGGGATGTCCGTTTTAGTTTTGCTGTCTTCCGTGGCGGTGGCGACGTCCTCTGCCATGGGAATGGGCTATTTGGAAATGAATGTATCTGACAATTAATTCTAAAGAGATTCCAACGGCGTAGATACAGAGTTCAAGCCAACTAAAGTGCCACGACAAGTTGAAATCGATTGCTTGCGATTGGTCAAAATTCAACCTTGATTGGGTCTGGATACGCCGAGCTATGATGGCAAGGTTCAAACGGGCAAGTAATTCCGAACGTTCCGAACGAAGTAGTACCAGGATATCGTACATCAGCTGCTCGCGACACGCGCGTCCATCAACGTCCATTTGCAGGTAGGCATCGCATGGAAAAGGCCAAGCTCAGTGCTAAGCTCGGGCTGCAGAGTATCCTACTTTTTGCGAACGCCTCACGGCACGCCAAGGACTGGTGGAAAGTGAGGTGTCGTTGGTAAGGTAGACGAACTTATGCGCTTTACTAGTGCAATAATATAGTGCTCGTGACTTCTATTCACTGCTCGTAACGTTGTATTCGACCATAATACATTGCATACGACCGCGCCTTGTTCTTTCTACATGCAAGCTGGGCTCCATCCTTCAAGAAATTTATTGCGGGAAGAAGCAACTTTTGCATGTAGATAGCGGTAACACAAGGTTGCATTTTCATCTAATCACGCCTCCGTATTGTATCTGTACGTGCAATTCTATAACCAAGTTGAGTCCCACTATTATGGACAGAACACGGTGACTACCAACGGTATATAAACTATATACGATGTATTTCAATGATTTAAAGGCGACAATATGTTTCGCTGTTTGGCCTGGAAGATTCCTTCGAGGGAAAGGTGCACCAAGTCGGTCCGATTCTCGTCCATCTTCCACTTGAGGATGGAGAAGTCGGACTCGACGTACATGGTGTTGGGAAAGACAGTTGCCAGTCCACAGCAAAATGAACGAAGGCGACACCAGCGACGAGGAGTTGTGCTCGTCGATGGCGGTCTTTAGGATGCATCGTCGCCGTTGTAGACGGCGTAGAGCTCACGTTGGTCGGCCTCAGTGATGTCGATGTCTTCGTCCAACCATATGCTCGAGATGCGCTCACGGCATGGGTCGAGCACGTCGAGCACAAACCGACTGGGCCATATGAAACGAGTTGACTGGGTAGAACTGAAGGTGCGTCCTTTTCCAGCGACTGTGCGCGCGTTCCACACGAACAGCTTTCAGTCCAGCAAGCCGTCCTACGTATTCGACGATCTCTTGAGCACGGCCGACTAGCCCACGTCGAGCCCATGTAGGCAAGATCGAGCAAATGATCCCTCGTCCTCAATGAGGCTCACAAGGTGGTCGGAGTAGACGCAGTACGTGTTGCCAAGCACGTAGTCGATATCGCTGACGGCGTCGCCTTGCCCGACGTCGGTAGTTGCTGTCGCGGTTTCGGCCACTTTAAGTTGGAACATCTTGATGAGCGTCTTGATCAGCTCCTCAGCAAGGCTCTCTTCCTAGGCAATCATCAGCGAGCCGCTCTGCAGCTCGACAAACGTAGTGTTCATCTTGTCAATGGCGGGCGCGACGGCGAAAGTCAAGGTCCACGACTTGTTGGTCGGTACCATGTCGGGTTTGTTAATCTTGGTGTAATCCGTCAACTTGCGCCAGTATTGTTTGTAAAAGTTGAACTCGCGTCCAAGGTGATCCAATTGTCGGTCTTCTTGAGGCACTTGACGTTTACGTCGATCACGAGGTTTAACTGGGCGCGGAGGTACACAGAAAACTGATACGCAAACTTGAGCCAGTCACCGCCGTCGGGACCCTCGGAGCTGGCCTTCGCGACAATGTCCATCAAGTGAGGCAGTGATGGTGGAGCAATCGATGCACATGTGCGTGTTCTCCGAGCTGAGCTTGTCCTTGAAGTATTCTCTATTCTCCACTGTAAATAGCTCTTAGTCGCCCAAGAAGTTTCGTGCTGCTTGTGATTCTTGCGATAGTTCTCCGGCTTCTTGAAATAGTAGATCATGCTGTGGTACTCGCGCTTGCGGTTCGATCCGAGACCGACCTCGACCCTACCCGGCCCTCGAAGGTGCAGAAGTTGCACCGCATGGTCTGATCCCAGCTAGGACCAGATCGTACTCGAGGGCGTGTTTTGGCAGGAAAGGTGTCGTTCGGGACGGCGCCATGGCTGCACGATTTGCAGTCAGCTCGAAAATAGAACCTTAATATCTGCCCGCCACAGATTTTAACTTGGTCATATGCGTGTCGTTTTTACAAAAGTGCCCATTTTAACAAGACATGGGTTTAAGGCATTCGACTCTTACGCAGAGCGATGCATGAGCGCTCTATCTAGACAAGCTTGAGATTGGGGGGGCTTCGAGAGTGACAATTCCAGCTTGAGCCGCTTAGAGCATCTCCAACGCGGCCCGCTATAGCTATAGCTATGGTTGTCACGAATGTTATTCATGTCGCGGTGTGTTATAGCGGTGAAAATTTGCTCCAACGCGAAGCTATAGCTATAGCTATTTTAGAAATAAAGCCGGTTTTCCGCTATAAATGGCCTCCATAGCGGTAAACCGGCTTTTAACTGAAGCCACCGCTATAGAGCGTAGACGAGGCAGATGTGTGAAAGAGGGGCAAACATTTGAATTGACCAATGAAACGTCGCGGAGCCCTTGTTAGGCGTAGCAGAATTGTGGTCCCTAGTGCAGAATCATGGCTCGAGGGCGTACTTGGTTACCCGAAGAGAACCTTCGCCTCGCCCGAGCGTTTGTCCATGTCAGCCACAACCCTGCAGTCGGCGCGAATCAGTCATCGAAGCAGTTCTACAGTCGCGTTCATGCTACGTTCGGGGAGCTGTGGCAACCGACTGAAACAGAGCACCTCATGAGACCTCGTACAGAGACAGCTCTGCAGAATCGGTGGGCTGTGATGCAAGCTGACATGAACAAGTATATCGGTTTTCATGCTGTCGCTACCTCCGTCGAGAAGTCCGGGTGGGACACCGACATGTACACTGCACAAACTACACGGCTCTACTTGGAAAGTACTTCGAATGAGTCCTTTGAGTTCACAAATGTATGGGCGTACCTGTCGACCAGTGTTCCAGTTAAGGAGCTCCTTTGCATCAAGGAATCAACAGGCAATGAACTTAAGCGGCGCTCATCCACCACGATATGTTGCAACACCGAGGAGAGCTTCGAATCTTCAGAAGTCGACTGCCAAACACCGAATAAGCGAGTAAAGAGGGGCATGCTATTACCGCGTCCTCCGGGGGTCAAAGCGACGAAAGATGGTGCACTAATCGCTAAGGCCGAAGCAGCGAAACGTGAAGAGCTTGTCGCGCACTCTGCAAAGCGCAACGACCTTATCGCAGAGCAAATGCAAAATGCACGCCATCACCACCAAGAGCAAAACAAGAACGCTCGAGAGGGAAACGAATCGCTCGAGAAATGGTCGCGCGAGCACAGGAACGCCTTGAATTTGAAGCATTCCGTGGACGCGACGATGAGCAAAGTGTGAGCTACCTTCGAATGTTTCGTACATTAGCGATGGACAGGATGAAGGAGCGACTTAAAATCCGTGGTCTCAACCAAGACAAAGAGGCCTAGTACAAATCGCTTTTTACATAAAATATATGCACTTGGATGTCTAACACTTCGTTGGAATTCATTTCTGACAATTAAATGCGTCCAATATTGAATGCATATTTCTCTGCTCTTGAATGGTGCAAGCACCCGCATTGCGACGAGTCGTCATAGGTGCAGGACAATTGCCTAAAATAATTTAAAGTACAACGCCTTGTTCAACCGTGCTCAACCTAGTTTAACTGGAGCTGGACACCAACATGGTAATGTGAAAATGTGCATGTACTTAAACCATATAACTATTCTTCTGTTTGCTTTACGCTTCAGTAAGACCTTTCATCGTCCACAGGTGTGCAACTAAATCGTTCTGGAGGCGAAAAAAGGCATCTTTGTCGTGGGCGAATTGCATACGCTTGAGTAGTGCAGACACAGTTCCATCGGGAACTTCCCTCGGGTCAACACGGCCAATTGCGATATCATAGTTGGGCTGCTCCATACGATGACGGCGACTGCGGCGGCGTTTGGCTCGAGCCATCGCTGCAACCGTAGCCGGTTCCCATTCGTTTTCCATTGCCTCGAGGCCGCGCTCATCCTCCACAATCATGTTGTGAAGGATATTGCACGTGGTCATAATGTTTGACATTTTGGACGTCGACCAGCTGCGACCAGGGTTTCGAACGATAGCAAATCGTGCTTGCAAGACACCAAATGCCCTCTCGACGTCTTTTCGAAGAGCCTCTTGTAAAGTGTTGTCGAGCTTTACCAATAGGCTCTGGAATTGACTTCATAAAAACTGGCCACGATGGGTAAATTCCATCGGCCAGCCAGTAAGGAAGTGTACTTGGTACCCTTGACTGTGTATTCAACGGGGCAGACTGTGCCGTGAGGAATGAGTGAAGTAGGGGCGAACGCTGAAGCACATTTATGTCATTGAGTGCGCCGGGCATTCCAAAAAAGGCGTGCCAAAACCATAGATCGTAAGACACGGCTGCCTCAAAAATAATGCTGGACCCTTTGTGGCCTTTGAAAGAACCTTGCCAAGCTACGGGGCAATTTTTCCAACGCCAATTATAACAATCGACTGAGCCTAGCATTCCAGGCATGCCTCGTTTCGCGTTCTCGTGCAATAAACGCGATAGATCATCAGCGGTTGGATCGCGCAAGTAGGTGTCACCATACAGACCGGTGACTGCTTCGCAAAAGTGGGCTAGGCTGTCACTTGCGGATGACTCGCTAATTCGAATGTAGTCATCGATTGAGTCGTAGGCACATCCATAGACCAAAAGACGCACGGCAGCAACCACTTTCTGCAGCGTTGAAATCCCGTTGACACCAAGGGCGTCCGTCTTTTGCTCGAAATAGTCGTCGTAGCCCACAATGTCGTTCATGATGCGAAGAAACAATGAGCGCCGCATACGGAAGAGGCGACGAAAGGCTCGCTCACCGTAAAGAGGCTGTTCAGCGAAGTAGTCTTTCTCGATTCCTTGTGTCGCTGCGGCATGGTCGCGAGGTAAATAAGGCGCACGCCCGATGGCTGAGCCTTTGCGCTTCTGCACACGTGATGCGGTGTTGGTCTCAGGGTCCACGCCAAGCAATAGCGAATCCACACCAAGCATCTCGTTCACTAGCATGTCCATGTCGTCGTCGACGCTCCAGGCAGCAAGGTCCATGCCGTCGAACGAGTCCATCTGTATTTATAGCTTCAGCTTTAGAGGTAACCTGCGTTGGGGCAGTTCGGTTTAGCTTCCAGCTAAAAGTTGAGAAAGGGCAGTTATAACACCTTTAGCTATAGCTATAGCGGGCCGCGTTGGAGATGCTCTTACTTAGCGAGACAACTGAAACAATTGTCGCAGTTTTTTGTCTGGTATCGGCTTCAGGCCAAACCGTTTTCCACCTAACGGTAACCGTTTGGTTACCCACTACGGAGGTAACTAGATTGGACCGTAAGGTTTTCTCTGGGATCAGCTTCTAGAGTTTTCCCCACATGGGTCATGTGTATACCGAACCCCTATACATAAAATATATTCGGGATTTCTAGTTCTGGGCGGCCAACGGCCGTCCCCATCACATCTCCTTTCTGGGCCTCTACTCCCTTGTCTTCCGCATTCAGTCGTCAAGCCTCTGGAGACCTTTTGACCACGTCTGCCCTGCCTTTACTTTCTCCTATGCTTCACGTGCATACACACTCGTGTGACAGGTTATGAGCCCAACGCCACTGGTGGGCGGACTCTGGCCCAAGCAAGCAAGAATACACTTCCAGCTTGCCAGCGGTAAAATCCCGCACAGACAAGGTACTCCATTATCACCAATGGCCACAAGGGGACATGATCAACGACGACGAACGCAATCGAGATCGCCTCGAGCGCGACCGCATCCCTCAACAATGACCGCGACCGCGCACGGCCCGGCGCCGTCCGCGTTCCATCATGGTCACCAATGACGACAGCGATCGGGCACCACCTGACGTTGACGGCGCTCGCGATCAAGGCTGACTCCAGCTATTTCATTACGACCGATCGCGGTCACGCGATGACGTCTGTAATCGGGTATCGCCGACGGATGACCGCCGTAACCAGTCACAAGCCCCATCGACGAGCACGCTCAAGTACGGCTCATAGGCGCCCGCAAATGCGAGCACACGCTCGCCGGCAGCCTATGACGAGATTCTCGATCATTGTCTGGAGGAAACCAAGTTCCTCACGCCCACCTGCGCACTGACGCAACTTAAAGCCGTTTCCAAGGACCATGAACGATGTTAGCGAAGGCTACGGGTGGTTAACCTTGTGTTTGACGGCTATCACTCGTCTATCAAGCAGTTATTTTGAGTCTTGGTGTTTTAGACCGACTTCGAGATGTGAGAGCCCTACAAGCGTGCACTTGGTCTCGCAACACCAACCAGCCACAGCGCCGAAGCACGTGTCGAAACGGCTACGAGTGTCTTAACGAGATATGCGTCTTGTTGCGCTTGATTTGGCCACACATTATTAAGTACACTCGCCGCATAAATTTTTATTGGAGTTTCAAGTATGACGCGGACGAAGGAGGCGGCCCTCCAGACTACGTACTCGGTCGTCGACATTGAGCACCAGGGCGAGCGCCCCACGTTAGACTCGAAGCTTTTATTTCACTAGCTGTCTGGAGTTAAAGTATCCGTCGATTAGCTAGGCTCCATCGCTGGAAGAATTCATTGGCGGATTTTGGACGAGCGACCCGTGTGCCGGGATCTCCAGGCCCGTGTGACATTAGTAGTACAGTTGTCCCCTCTTAATTTGATACCCCAATTTTGGGTTCAAAAGATTAAGTTATGTCGGAACTGTGAAGAGCACAGTTATAAAGGAAAAAGGGAGTTAATTTTGAAGCGCCTACATTGACAGTGGTGAAACGCAAGCGCTCCTTAGACGTGACTCGTGGCATGATGTTACATCGAGCCTCTCCAAGTCGGGGGCGTGAAGGATGTGGGTGATGGTGAAACAACGTGGTGTTTTTGCCAGGTTGAACTCGTTGCGAATCCAACGAGCAAGCTCGTTATGAGTTGTCGTTGGATTGTTACCCCTGTAAGCTCGAACTTGCCGCCTCTGGCGCTCTGTCAGGCGCACGTGAGTCGTCATGTGTTTTCGTATTTTTATCCGGATGATTTTTCCACCTGCAGTTGCAGTGTAGGTGCAAAATCTGTCAAGGTGCAGGTTCTGCACCGTGACAGAGCGTGAAATAGAAAATAGCCCGTCAGGTGGTGATGTTCACCGACGAATGCCCATAACTTCTTCATTTCTACGAAATGCGAGCATTTAAGTGGTAACATCTCTTCCTCTGATCGTGAGCAATATAAAATGTCGCCCTATGAAGTCGTACTGTCATTACTGTAATACTCTGGATTCCTAGGATCCTATGATGAAATTTTGGTAGGTTTTGGATAATATGCACCATACCAAGAGGACGCAAAGCATCGGCATTTCTGCCGCCACCGGTTTTACTGCACGTCCATTAAGAATCAAGCTCAAGCACACTTAATATTGAAATTATAAGGATTTCTGCATGTTTATGCGGAGCTGGTGAAAGAGAATGGTACCCCGTTTTATCACCGCTTCCTTCCAACCTGAATCCCAGTGGAGGTAAAAAGCGTCACGAAGCTCGTTGGCGGCCGCAAGGTGGGTTCCTGGGGCATGATTCATCGCAGCGTTCTCCTTGCGCAAACTGACAAGGACATTGACGATGTTCTTCGTGCCGAACTCCTGTGTCACACCGAGACGTACAGGCGCGTTGGGAAAGAGACCGAGATACCCATTGACAGCTAATCCGACGGCCTCCTCAAAACCCGATAGAGCCGTTGCTTCAGACGTATAGTTGCTGATGGCAGCGTGGCCAGGAAAGAGTGTTGTAAGGATGTCTGCAGTCACACATAGCGACGGCGACAACACCTCGACTGTGTCGAACCCGGCGGGTCCAAGGCCTGTGTGTACGTCTAGAAAAGCCACACGCCTCAGCTGGCTGGTATTCCACTGAGACGTAAAGAAATTGGTCAGCAACTGGTGGCTTGGTTCGAGCTTTTGGCCGCCAAAGAAGAGCCCCGTCGGAACGTGGTACGTGCCCGAGACAATCGCGCGTTTCACGCTGTCGAATCCCGCCCGTAGCGACTGACCCACGAGTCTACAATAGGTCTTGAAACGAGTAGTCACCAAGCGTCACCCACGTGGGAAGGAAGGTAGCATTGGCCCAGTGTGCTGCGTGGGGCGGATTTAGTGCTGATGACAGCGTCATGTAGCCTGATCGATTGGGGTCTTGCTTCCGCTTGGCGCGGAACTCATCAACCGAAAGGTAGTTGCGGTTTAGGTCGACATTGTGCTCATTTACACGGCGCAGCTACAGGATGTCAGTCGCACACTGTGTTTCTCCTCCACCTTAGCGAATCCAAATGGATTAACCGCGTGTACGAAGACGACGGTGGGTCCGCTGGTGAGCGCGTCAGGGTTGGCAAGAAGCGCTGCCTGGATAGCGCTGCCAGCAAAGCCTTCGACGCCATGTGTGCCGGAAAGATGCACAAGCAACGCCGTCGGATCCGCGCCCCGCAGCACTGCCACGTCGATCGTGAGCTCCGAGTCAGGCAGCGGCAACGTGTGCAGCGTTGCGTGGGCCTTCGCCGCGCTGGCACGAAAAAGCGCGCGGGCCTCGAAGTAATTTTCGGAGAAGTACTTGTCGGTAGAGGAAGCTGTTGTTGGTGCAGACTTAAACCAGCGTATCGCCACCGCGGCTACAGCGAACACCGCAACAGACCAGCCAAGCACACTCATGATGCTAAAGCGAAAATGGGATACTACGTATGGCCGGCCCGTGGTTCAATCTTTGTGGTCTACGTTGACGATTACAGGCATTTGCATTACTCGACAGCTTCAAGCACATCTCTACAAAGATGACGCTAATACACTTGTCGTCATCCATTCAAAGCCTACTAGAATCAGTTGTGGAGTCGAGTGTCGCACATTCATTATGTGCACGTGGTCATCTCAGAAAAAAGAAAACGAACGTACTATCCACTGTACACTATTAGCTTACATCAATAGGGCAATTTGAAGTGAATTCCTTTTCTTGATATACGCTTAGTCTACTGGAGTGCATCTCCTTTTTGAGTCTTACGCCGAAAACGCTTTTTAAAAATGCTTATCCCCATAATGTAGTACGATTTATTTATGGGGTTGTGCCACAATTTGAGTTGCGATGGCGGCGAATATAAGCCAGCTGCCGAGCGTGGACACCACCAGGATGCCACTAACGCTAGTGGCTCCGCGGTGCTCGTTCCTCCATGCGGTGCGGTTCCTGCTGTGGTCAATCCTGTCACTCAATTCGCTGCTCGACCCCGTCAAAACACTGTACGGCTACTGCGTCTCGGCGGACAGCACTTTTCGTGCATTTTCCCCTCAGCTCACGGTCACCAACACCTTCAGCAACCGGTCTTCCCGCGTTTGCCCTCCTGCCGGACCATTCCGCAACTGCTACTTTGAACTGCCTGTCTTTGGTACGGGATCCCTTGCTGGTGCCACGTGCCGGTCCTACTACCCCCTCGACAAGGGTGACACGCAACACGTGGGCAACTTCTTTGGCAACTGCACACTACCCGGTGGCGATGTTATTCACGTACCCAACCCTAGCCGGTACGCGTCGACGCAGTGGTCCGTGCAGACGAGCTCCGTTGACCGATCATGCCTGGCCATTTTGGGCGAGGGCGACAGCTTTTCTTGTGATGCGCACAAGACGGTAACCGGCCGCATCATCAATTACCGCACGAGCCAAACAGAGACGACCAAGTGGTGCAAAGAGTTCGGAGGCTTCTACATTCTCGACTACTCGACAGGGATTCAAGAAGTCCTCGTCGCCAACCTGTCAGACCCAAGAGCGCCAACCTTCGCGAGCATTGCGCTCGAGCTGACCAAGCCCCTCTTCAATCTTCACAGTCTCATTGGGTGCCAAGCGGATATGCGTATCGGCGGCATTGCGAGCCAAGTGACAACCAGCGCCTGGTATGGCGATACAACCGGTCCTTGGATGGCGCAGACAACGCGAACCGCGGACAGCAACGAGATCTCGGTCGCCGGCGACTACTTTCGTGTGTCAACGCTCCACTACTCCGATGGGGCCGAGACTATGATCCGGACGGTGTACAAAGATCTCTTTCGCCTGGCAATTCTGAGCGTAGTTGTCTACTACCGTGTCTCCTCCATCTACTACCCGATCCTGCTCGCCTACCGACGCCAGCACCATCCGTTGGTCTCGTGGTTGTGGGGGCGCCACCTAGGCCTCGTGCTGCACAAGCGCGAGCGCCACAACATGGTGCTACTCTTCCTACTAGCGACGGAGGCAATCGCCAGCGCAGAAGACATCGTCGTCTATTGTCAGCACGCAGTGTACACGGATGCAACGTCCTACACTACATTCCTCCTCAACTACATGTCAATCATGCGCATCATGTGGCCCTGCGCCTTCGTGCTCGTTTGTACGTCGCGGTTTCTGGGTGTGGTTGTTGGCGCCAACTATCGCTTTGCTGTGTCCGAAAATCTTTTTTTCTTCGGTACTCCTGTCGTGTGGATCTACGTCCCTGTGTACGTGACTGCCCGTGGCATGTCACTTTTCCAGGGCTACCGGTGGACGGGGGCGATTGTGCACCACTACACCAACTCGATCTTTTATGTGTACACCAACCAAGTCAATTGCTTCAATCTGTACGTCCAATTGTTTGGTATCTTTACACTCGTTTTTTGCTGCGCCGTCGTCCTTATGTCCGTGCTATGGCGCGTTCGATGCCAAGGCAACATCACGAGCATCTCCGCTTTCCTTTTGGCTCCGCGTTTAAACAATAACCGCGTCCAAGCAGCTTCCACCTCGACCTCTTCGCTGGAAGCGGTTCTGCACGCATCGACGTATCAGCATATGCCCCACATTGCCCGACAAATCACCCGCGCCAAGTTGCCTCGAACCCAGCAGTGCGAGGCCATCAATCTGGCAGCCGATGGGCTCGTATGCCTTGTGTACGGGCCGTATCTGGTATTAGCATTCACCGAGTGGGGCCTCACGTTTCCAGTCACGAGCGCGGGCGGTAGCGTCGCCATTATCGAAGGCCACAGCGTCGCACTCAATCCCAGCGTTACCGTCGCCGATCTCGCTCAGATCACGGCAACGCCGACAGTTCTCGGCATCACTGACATCTTCTAATGAAAAAGTGCATTCGGAAACCTTCAAACGTGCACAACTCAGTCGTTCCATTGTATTGATCCCAATAGGCGAAGAAACCGCCACGCGACGCATGTGCGATGAGCTGGAGCGGGAGATACTGGCAATGGAGAGCCGTCTGCAGGAAGTGAAGCTCACGATGGAGGTCGAGAAGGGCAATTGGGAGCGTGCCAACAAGCTCACCAAGCACGGGACGCACTGGAAGCGCGCGGCCCAGACGCCGCACACCCCCGCGTCGCCCGAGCCGGCGCCGGCCGAAAAGCCCAGGCCGTCCAAACGGTCCATGACCGCGCTCCTGCGGCGTGCCACAGTCGAGTGGGACACCAAGGACGTCGTCGCGTGGCTTGAGCAGCTGCAGTTTTTGGAGCTCGCGCGACAAGCTGAGGCGGCGAGCATCTCGGGGGCGCAGCTACTTGGCGCGCACTTAGGACTCAGCGACTTGCACCTACGCCAACTATTCCGTGTGGGACTCGTGGACGCCTCGTGGAAAGCGTTCGTACGCGAGGTAGCGAGCCTGCACCGGCGCCACATGGAAGCACACCCGTCGCTGCCACCGACACTCAAGGCAGTCCCAGCGGCGGAAGTATCGCTGCCGCAGCTTGCACCGCCATCGCGTAAGCACAAGCGCGTCAAGAAGTCGCAGCCGCAGATCACGTGCTGGACGTGCTCGAAGGCAAAACGCTTGGATTGAGTCCTCCCAACGGTGTGCGTAGGTGTGCCCTCGACCCGCCGCCTTCAAAGACATGACCTTCTACTGCTCTTCCGAGTGCCACGGGCGCGCCCAGCACAGCATCATCGCTGTCTCCAACCACGGTGAAAGGTACGTCGGTGCGGTGCGCTTTTCTGACGCAGGACAGTGC
This sequence comes from Achlya hypogyna, assembly GCA_002081595.1. Classification (NCBI taxonomy): domain Eukaryota; phylum Oomycota; class Saprolegniomycetes; order Saprolegniales; family Achlyaceae; genus Achlya; species Achlya hypogyna. The sequence goes on along the minus strand of JNBR01001434.1, from coordinate 25,626 downwards.
GGTCGAGTCACCCCGGCCGATGCCGACACCCATGCAGCGTCCGCGACCCACAGGTACCACCAAGAGATACTCGTCGCGTACCACTCCTTGCACCCAGGAACGTCATCGTTTGCACCGGTCACACACAAAGCCAAGACGCCGCTCGCGCAGCTGGCTGGGGCCAACCTCGTTCTCACGTCGCAGTCGCTCGTGCCGGCGTCGGCAGTGCCTCTGCCCCCACGCGTCACGGGCACGCTCAAGCCGGCGACTGTGGCCCGTCCGCGGCGACCGCGGCAACCACCCGTGGAGTTCAAAATCACCAACCAAGCAGCAACGACGTTGGCGGCGACCAAGTACCGGCTCGACCCAGCACTGATGCCGCAGCTGACACTGACCTCCATGTTTCTTCCCTCGTCTTCGGACATCAAGAAGCGCCAGCGGCTGCTGCACCTGGTGCCGTTCTTGCGCGTGGCCGCGTGGGTGGCGTTGTTGCAGGTCAACCGTGCGTGGCACGAGGCATGCGCGGGCGACGACGGCATCTGGAAGCGTTTGGCCGCAACGCGCTGGCTGCGGCACGGACGGCTGGACACGCTCTTGTCCGCAGAGCATCAGAGCCGCAAACCGAGCAACTGGCGCCTCGCGCTTGCTACCGTTACGCGCCGCTGCAGCCGCGTGGCGCTCGAGAACGTGCGCATTCTGTGCGACCCGACGACGTGGACCATGGCGCACGCTAACCGCGCAAACCTCGAAGACGAGCTGGTGCTCATCGTGCAGGTGCAAACTGGCGCCATCGTGGGCGTGCGCACGAGCTTCAACCTTGTGCAGGCAATTGCGCCCGAGCTTTCGACGATGGATGCGTTGCAGCGGCTCGAGACGCACGAGTACGAGCTCGTGCACTGCCGCCGGCTCACTCTCTTCCACGCGACTCGTATCCCGCTCTTCGACGACTGGCCGCTCTTCCGGCACAGGCCGTTTGCGACCTTCGAGGCAGCGCAGTGGCACGCTGACGAACCCCGGGCTTGCGAGGTGGTGCTGCGCGCGACGCGCCGACGATTCCGCCGCGCCTTGCTTGATATGCTGGACGGTCTGCTCAAACGCGCCAAGAGCCACAAGCGTAAGGAGGCTGTGGAAGCCATTGAAGCCATGCTCCAAGCCTCGCCGCAGCCGTAGCCAAACTGCAAAACTGATAAACAGCCTGTTAAATAAGACATTTCGCTTGTTATGGCGGCGGCGCCATGTCGGCCTCATAGGCTGCCAGAAGCGACGCGAGCGGCGGGGTCAGCATCGTATAGGCCACAAGCCGATACCGCCCGAGGCCGTGGTCACCTAGGCGCCGTGGGAGTGACAGCAGGGTTTGCAGCAGGTCGGAGCTGCTCTGAAGCACTTCCTCTTCGTGAACGACGAGGAGGCCAACGTATATGGCGAACATTGCAGGCCACCCCTCCTGCACAAAGGCATCTAGGACGTGGGCGAGGACGGCCGGCGGCAGCGACCGCTCATGAAGGAAGAGCGACAGCACCCAGCTTGACGCGAACATTGGTGTGGCAACGCCATGAACTGCCAGCATCTTTGACATAGCGGGGAGGTAGGTGAGCATGCAATGCGTGAGCTGGTGCAGTCGGTAGTCGAGCCCCGCCCCAAAGGCGGCGCCTTCCCAAAGCCCGGCCATGCACCGGTGCTCGAGCAATAAGCACCAAGCCGTGAACGTGGCTACTTCATCGTACCCGAGGCACGTCAGGAGAGCTGCGCCGGTGAACGACATTCCGTGACCGTAGCCCGTGTGGGGATTGAAGCAGGCCGCAGCCTGGAATACAGCTGTGAGTTTCGCCTGCAGCTCAAGCAGAAGCGGCGACGGTGACACAGAGGAACCCAGGCGATAGAGGTAGCCATGGGGCTTGCTCTCTGGGTACAGCAACTCCTTGGGGTAGAAGGTGGTGCGGGCGACCTCCTTGCCGATCAACTCGTCGTGAACCGATGGTTGAAGAAACAAGGTGTAGTCCAGCTCTACGAGTCCCTTAAAGTAGCCTTGGGACGCATGTCTACCGTGGAGTGGTGCAAAATGCCGCCAGTAGCGCCATCTTGCAGCTGGGGTTGTGATAGATCTTGAGAGGACGCCGTCGCACGCAAGGACCGCGTGCCATGCTGCAGCGACGCAGTGGCAACGGCCGACATCAGCCGTGGTCAAATATGCAAAGACACCGAGGAAACAGGGCGGCAGGGTGGTAAGCAGCACTTCCTTCACCGATCGAGCGCTAGTGCGCTCCATGATGCTGTCGGCGATGCGCTGCAAGAGTCGTTCAAGATCGCAAACGAGCTGTCGGCCCATAGCCTTGGCCTCTTCTACGTGGAGATCTACGGCTTCCCATGAATGCACTGAGGCGGCACACTCAAGCCGCCGCTGCATTGTCCGATACTGCCGCCTATGCAACCGCATTGGAGAAACCAATCGAATTTGCAAGCCCGTACGAAATATCGTTGAAGAGAGCTACGAGGTCTGGTGTCTTAGGAATGTAATCCATGAGTGAGAGGTAGCGCAGCGAGAGTTCCACTTGTCTCGATACTATCTGGAATCGTGCCTACCACACCTTCTGAATAAGTCATCAATGATAGAGGTCCACATCAAGCTACGCTAGTTGCGATGGCAATCGATGAGCACTGGCGTCTGAAAGACGCGCACAGCTGCAGGGAGATGTTCGCTGGTGTCGCCTAGCACGGGTCACAGACGCAGAGTCGATGCCGCGAGCTACCGGTGGTAAGGATCCATCTGACGCACGGAGAAGCGACTCCTCTGTGCGAGTGCATTGCATCTCCTTGGTTTCCATGCATCGCGGCGCCTTGGCGTGCCAAATGGCCGCCACGGACGCGCGGCCCTTGGACGCGGCCCCGAGCATTGGCAGCGATAAGTTTCGAATGCAAAATTTTTGAAAGGTGCTGTGGCGGTTTAAGATCGTAGTTTTCGCCAATCACAAATCGGAACAGCAAACTGGAATTTGCACCAATCAATCTTCGAGAAAAAATGTTCGGACCAATCAGATCCACTGTCGGAGAATATTTCGACGAATCGTTGGTAAGCCTTTGCTGGCTGTCGTGAAGCCAATCAAATCGCGCCAAATTAACGATTTTTGACAAATCAACTGCGGCGACTAAAACCACCTGTCTTATTGTTGAGACTCTCCTTCAAGGCCATTAACGCACAAGAATAGAAAAAGACCTCGAACGAGGTACACCCTTACGACACAAGTTTAAGTATGGTTGCTATACACTGCGCAATATCTTTATTGGGGGTAGCTGGCCGTGGGCGGGGATGCGGGCCGGACCAGACGAGCAAGGATTGTCATTGCGAGTGCGGACCAATCATCGAGCTTGAAAAGGATTCCATTTTGGCCAATCTCACAGGTTCAACTTTATGAGCCAATCACAAGCAGGAGTGGCCATGATTTTCGGCCAATGGAAACGCAGCCGATCTTGGCTTGAGCAACCAGCGCATCATCACGCCACTTTCGGACGGACGATGGAGATGAACCGTGCTAGCGTCGTCTTCCGCTACACGGAGGCCCTCTCGGCGCCATCCTCCGGCCTTGTAATGCGCGCTGCTTCGGACGACTGCTACAAGGTAGGCCCACGGCAAAGTTCCACTAACGTTGGGTAGTGCACGCCGTTGCCGCTGCGTCCCGTTGGCTGTGCGCCGACCGACGTGTCATGCATCTACCTCATGCCCAATGCCAACTACACTTTCGACGTTGACGCCAAGTTTCCAATGACCCTCTCGCTTCGGGACGGAAACCGCACGGTATGTTGCGAAGCGCAGCGCTCCTTCTCACCTCCTCGGCGATAGGTCTGGCAGAGCCACTACCACTTCACTGAGTTTTCCAACTACTCGATGCTCGGCCAGCAAGTCAGCTCAGGGGAGGTGCACGCGTCCATCGCGCTCGAGCACGCTGGCACGCCGTCCCTACTGCTCCCGATTCTCCTTGGGCTCCTCGGGCTCTGGGTCGCCAGCGGCTTTGTGCTATTCTTCTGGAAGAAGCATCTTGCCGCCCTCCGGTACGTCGCCTCGCAACACTGCTGGTCCCACTGCCCGTGCTGTAGCGACGATGATGCTGACGACGACACGCGGCCACTTCTCGACCAGCCACCGCCACCCACATCCTCCCGCGTCGTGTGTCTTGACGTCTTCCGCGGCATCACTATCTTCACCATGATCTTCGTTAACTACGGCGGCGGCGACTACTGGTTCTTCAATCACAGCACGTGGAACGGGCTCACGGTTGCGGACCTTTGCTTTCCCTGGTGCGCTATGTCCCCCCGCCCTAAGCTCAGCGCGCATAGGTTTGCGTGGATCATGGGCGCTACGATGGCCATCGGCCTTCCCAAGAAACTCCGCGATCCGCGTGGGTTCGCTCGCACCGCCACCCTTCGCAGCCTTAAGCTCTTCGGCCTCGGTCTCTTCCTCAACAACGGCTTCGACCTCGCACACTGGCGCATCCCAGGTGCGGCTTCCCTCGCCTGCACCGCTCACGTCGACTAGGGGTCTTGCAGTCGTTCGGCGTCGCATACTGGATCGTGGCCATGGCACTGCTCTTTGCGGCCACGACGACTGCAGACACCCGCCGCCAGCGGCTCCTGCAGTGGGCGATCCTCCTTGGAGTCGTCGCGCTGCATGCAGTTGTTGTGTACGGGCTACCGGTGGCAGGGTGCCCGCGCGGCTACCTCGGACCCGGCGGCATTGGCGACTTTGGGCAGTTCGGTAACTGCACGGGCGGCGCGCACAAGGCCGTGGACCTCGCCCTCTTTGGCAACGCCCACATCTTCCAGAACCCAACGACCAAGGATGTCTATCTCACAGGCGCCTTCGATCCCGAAGGCGCGCTCAACTGGCTCATGGTGGCTGTCACCGCCTTCATCGGCTTCCAGGTGGCTACCGTCTTTCTTGGGGACGCGTCGCTCGCGGCCTCACAGCGCTCCATTCGGCTCGCACTGCTGGCGCTGGCGCTTGGGATTGCGGCGCTCGTAGCGTGTCAAGGCCGTCTCAACGACGGCTGGATCCCTGTGAACAAGAATCTCTGGAGCCTGTCGTTCGTGCTGGCGACGTCGAGTCTCGCGAGCTGGCTCCTCCTTGCGCTTTTCCTCATGGTGGACACGCACGACATGTGGCGCGGCGCGCCGTTCTTGCAGGCCGGCATGAATCCCATCGTGCTCTACCTCGGCGTACGTGGCGCCGGCCACCGTCGCTGAACTGTTGTGCGTAGCATGAGTTGCTCCAAGACCACTTCCCCTTCGGCTTTAAACACGGCAGCACGTCGCACGCGCTCTCGCTGCTCTCGGCGCTGCTTGGCGCGCTCTGGTACCGACGTTTGCCGACCCCACTCACCTCCTGCATAGCTGGCTCGCCATTGCACTGCTGCTGCATCGCAAAAAGCTCTTTATCTCGGTGTAGCTGTCGACTCAAGCTTAAGACTAGTTTGACTTCGATGCATTTTCGGCATGTTCAGGGGGTTAGGATTCAGCCTAAGGGTCGCTGGCTGCCGAGAGCTGCGCAGGCGCGTTTGTGGCCGCCAGTCTTCCAGTCGGCTACCTGGCAGTCCTTGGAGCAATAGGCGACGCATTGGCATCGGCCGCACGCAGCATAGCCTGCGCCGGTGGCACGGCACTTGGCGCAGCGCTCGAGACCTCGCTCGCGAATGGCCGGTGTGAGCACCAGCGCCCGCCAGGCCACTACGTCCTCGTCGTTCGGGCCAAAATTGAGCTGAAAGAACGGAAAAAGGTCGCGCAAGAGGGCGCTGACATCGGCGTCGCGGGCACTCATGGGGTAGAGCACTGTGCGGTACGTGAACACGAGCATGGCCGCTGACACGGGGTTGTATGTCCCGAGGACATCGCGGCACCAGCGTGCGATCTCCTTGGTGGCTACTTCGACCTGCGCTGTGGACAGCGGTGGCGCCATGTACGTCGATGATGGCGGAAGTGACATCTCCACAAGAATGCGCGAGAGGTAGATCGTGGCCCAGTGACCGGGCGCCGCTAGTGGCCGAAGCGCCGCAAGGGCAGCCCGCACCCTGTCCGCCGTCGCAGCCGCGGGGTCCAGGTCGAAAGCCAGCACCTGCGTCTCAATGGCCTCTTCGAGGTCAACGGCGTCGCGAATTGCTTCCTCGGGCGTCACGGCCCCACACGTTGCGCACGTCCAGTGGGTGGTCGCAGGGTCATAGAGCATCGGGTGCGTCTTGCACTGGGCGCAAGGCAACGGCCGCATATCGTCCGGCGCGCCGCAGCGGGTGCAGCCGCATGTGAAGTAGTAGGCCTGCTGCAAAAAGGCCTGGCGCACGTGGCTCGGGTACCCGAGCTTCTCGCGAGCGATGTAAGAGTAGAAGACGAGGCTGCCCGAAGCGATGGGCTTGATGGCGACGTACTGCATGCCGCGAGGGCCCACAGGCTGATAGACCACGTTCGGGTTGCACGAGTGCGCCGCCTTGGATGCGATCGGGAAGAGGCCGGCAACATCGCCCGTGAGACCGTGGCCATTGAGCTCAAAGGCCGACACGAGTTTGCTCACGAGCGCCCGGTCGGCCTTGCGCAACGCATCCACGCAACTCTTGATGGGCGCGAAGATGGGGTCGGCATCGATAGCCTCGGGGGTCAGCGTCATGAAGGGCGCGAGTTTAACCGCAAGCTCGGGTTCGTCGCGCAGCAGCTTGACATAATCGAGCAGCGACGAGCCGGGGCGCAAGAGCGTGGCCTCTTCGGCCCACACGACGTCACCGATGGCGATGTCCCGCGTCGCGACAAGAGATGTGCCGAAGACGGGGTGGCTTTCGCAGCGCACCGCGGCGCCGCCGGGCAAAGTGGCATTGAGTTCACCCACCATCAAAAAGACCACTGGCTCTCATGCGGCGCCTAATCGGCATTGATGGGTACTTCAACTCGTGCCTACATTAGGCACTGTCGTTGGCCAGAAATGAGATCGGTGATCCCGCCAAGTGCAAATTCAAATATTCATGGCAAACGGCGTGAGACCAAACCATAATTGCTTCACACATCCATCAGAACGAACGCACAACAAAGCTCAGCCAAGCCGAATCAGCTCATGCCATTTTAAATCCCTATCTACCATTTACCACGTGATTCGTTTTATTATAAGTCCTTCGGGACCAGATTGACTGTGTGGCGCAATGGATAGCGCATCTGACTTCTAATCAGGGGGTTGTGGGTTCGAGTCCCATCACGGTCGTTTTTGTAAATTAACATTCAATTTTCTATTCTTTTTCGTTTTTGTTGCACAAACGTGGTCTTGTCGAACAGCCTCAATAGTATGTAGACTGATATGTTGACTTTTTCCCGGCATGCTTCGTGGCTGTACGGCTTCATGGTTCACAATATTGACCTGCAAGTTGGCTACCAAGTGTTGTTTTAAATGTGTCTTTTTTACGGTTTATTTTTTTACGGTTTATTTTATAGGTCCTAATCCTGTGCAGAGCGTGAAGTGGAAATTCAAACTTCAAAATACATTTTACGAGGTACAGCCCTATGTGTGGAGTGACTTATAAGGTACACACAAGAATATATCAACTCAATAGCGGATATTGGATGGATCCTATCTAAAAATTTATAACTAAATCCAAAATTAGTCATCTAGTTTAGGTATATGTATTCGTGTTCGGAACGTGTTGGTATCCAAATTGTAATCTTAATATTGTCAAACACAGTATATTTCGTAAGTGCGACAAGCATAACCATAAAGCGCTGGTCGGAGACTTCGCGCTCGTGAGCACACGCAGCTCGACAAGCTAGCGCGTCCTCTTTGGGGTGCTCGGTGCGGACCACAGTTTGACTCGACTTTTTTTAGCTCAGGTATTAAGAATCTGGAATCGATTGACCGCACGGATTCCAGACTCCATAATAATCGCACATACGTTGTGGAACTGAGCGGATTACCATGGCAACGTATTGCACAGTTGGAGGAAAGTGTGTCGGTGGAGGAACGGAAAGGCTCCGGACCCATCGAAGGTTTCAATGCATGCAGTCAGAAGAGGCAGGCGCGTTGATTTGCTCGGTTACCAGGTTTCAAGCTAGGCACGAATTCGTGCCCGTATTGTAGAATATGTGTTTCCAAGTCACGTTTATCGATATGATATTGCGACCTTTATCATGCAACCACCGACTAAGGGTTTGATCTTATATTGCGACCTTTATCTTGCAACGCTTTAAAACTTTGCCTTACAATTCGTATGTGGTCAACTAGTTGAGCATGTCCAGTCAATGCCCTATACCAGATTAGCTTAGAATTTGCACTCGAACATGAGTAGTTGGTGCTTGCGTGTACGAGAGAGGGTATGCGTACTCCAACAGAAGAGCATGTCCAGTCCGTGCTACGTTCTCTCAATCAGATGAGCAATGCAAGTCTGTGTTCTCAACCAAATGAGCATCGGACCGAATAATTACATCACAAACACTGCCAAATAATGTTCATATTAATGAGCTCTGAATGCACGTGTGCACAAACAGACTTCTAACCGCTTGGTCGGTGGTTGCGCCTATCCAGCGAACAACATCTGTGGAAACTTTTCCATACATTGAGATGAAGAACGAAGAAGCCACTCAAGTGAGCAACTGGTTGGATTTACGCTGCGCTAACTTCTTGCATTGCATTCACCTAAATCGCATACACGGTCAGCGAAGCGTACTAGAACTAGATCGGAATTGCAGAGCAACAGAGCAATCAATGCCAATGCATCCATCGTAGCGGATTACTTTATCAAGTACACGACCAACAAAACGCGGCCGCATGCTGAGGCGCGTCATCGCTGATCCTTCTTGACAGCAAAACTACCCAGAGTTGCTTCCGCATACCATGGCTTCCGTGGATCTTCCTCAGCTCAATATGTGATTCGACGCGGTGTTACATTGCATATTCTTTGGCACAAAACTACATACATGCCCTGTTGTGGTTTTGACGTGGTCAGATGGAGTGAGTACCTAGTTGATCGACTAGAGTTAGAACTTGGAGCGTCTGGTTTGCCCTTCTGAGCTACCCAGTTCACTCGCACCTCGGTAGGTCAAAATGGTAAACGTCAATAGCTCTCAACCGTTTACCTATTTGACACGCCCACATGGTCGACCCCCGGCTGTTTCAGTGTGGAGCCTCCAACGGTCGCGGCAACAATGATGACAGAGAGCCTAGCCATGTCGCAACCTGTGTCTCGTGCGTGCGTGTGACTTGACAATTGGCAACGGCACAATCGAATTCCTCTTCCTCAGCAATGGAATACCCGCATGTCAACGTCCATCTACCGCCGTACCGCGCATCGACGGAGGCCCTCGCAGAGCGCGCCATTTCGATGGTGAAGCATCATGCTGCTGATCCTGGGTTTTTGCGCAGCCAGGGTTATAAACGGTCGCTCCAAAAGCATGGGTTCACGGCACACATGCGCTCGGCACCATCCTCGTCCTTTATGGAGTTCTTTATCACTGGCGAGTGCGACACGACTCTCGACGACCTCGCCGCTGGGCTTTACGCGGACACCTCTCACGCCCACCGCACTGTCCAAGCGCTACTGTACAAGTATGACTTCCTCGATGGTGCTGTGCTGCAAACGGGCGAGACGCGCTCAGTGGAAGACCCATTTCGCTGGTTTGGTCTCAAGTATGCTCGTTTGAGTTTGCACGCAGTTTTCCAGCCCCGTGACACCGTGTATGCCGAGGTACAAACTCCTTTAACTACCACGGGCTCATGAGGCTCAGCTCTCGGGCACGAATGTGGACGCCGTTGGCACGCGGACCCTTTATCAAGTGCGCCATTCAGTCGACATCCCGGACTTTCCACCTTACCCGAACGTTGTGCGGTTCTCGTATGAAATGTCGTGGATCTTCCGTCCGTTGGCGACTGGACGTGCCGGGTTCACGATCGTGGGGCACTTAAACCCAATGGGCAACATCCCATCGTGGTTCTTTAACAAGCGGACGCCACAGAAGCACTCGATCAACACAGCCACTTTCTCAGACCTCGCCCGTCTTCGTCGCCTCTTGGAAGCTTCGCCTGCACCGATCCACCGCGTTCGCGACGGGTGCGCTTCGGTTCATCGCTTTGAATCTGACACGATGTCCAGGTCGACGCAGAAATGCTTTGTCTGTGGCACCCACTGCAAGCGCTGGCGCAGCTGTCGCGCCTGCGCCTGCGTACGCGTGGCTTTCGTCTATAAACATTCAGAGCTCTGTAGGTTGTGTGCAAGAAGTGCGTCATTGTGCTGCCGCTACCTCTCGAGGTCACGCGAGTGACAACGGACACATCCAAGCACACAGGGCATCCCATGGACCGAGCAGCGTACTGCAAAGGCTGCTTCAGTGCATCACGACTATCGAACCCTACGCTGCTTCACAAGGCGGCAGACACGCCATTCTCGAATCCGGCCGATTTAGACACCCGCAGAACGAGTACGGCTCCTGCCGCTCCTTAATGCTGAAGCGTTTGGAGTAGGCTCGAGCACCCAAGGGTCGCCCCAGCAAATTCTTACGCTTCCACTGGTTGGTGTGGAACAGGTCAGCCTTCCGCCAGCCTCTCCTCTTTCGGACATTACGCTACTTCTCGAAAGCTGCCGTGGACCCAGTACACAGGACCGTGCAATGCAAAGGCCTTACATAAATATGTAGACGGACAAATTATCGTCGACCAGGCTCTCATGCAATTTGCCGCCAACGGCGAGCTGCGTACCATCCAGCGCGGTGTTCTGGCTTGAACATACTTCGTAGCGGCGCTCTCGACCGGCCTCGCGGGCGGCGAAGGCATCGATCCATCAATGCTGGCATCGCTCGAGTACCAACGACAGCTCGTCGCTCAGATTCAGCGCTCCCTCGCGGCTCAGTCCGCGCCCTAGTTGAATTTTACGTCTTGTTGTCCATTCGTAATCGTGAAGCAAGATCGTCTGTGGGCGATGCATTTGACATTGACGTATGCACATCAAAACTTATCAATTACTTCTTTTAAAATGCTTAATAACGTTAGATTTCAACAACCGGCACCATCATTCGTCGGCCAACGCTCTTGAACTAAATGCAACAATGCAATCGTAATTGACAAATGACCATTTTGTAATTCACGCACTTCCAGCATGGTCTTTCCCAGCTCGTTTTACCCACCGACGGCTCCACGCACGACCACGCAAGCTGTCGCCGCTCTAGCTCTTGACCAGCAGGCCAAGTCTTGGGCCCGCGAGTGCGGTCTCGACATTATGAACATCACGTGGGAAGATTCCGCACGATTTCAGAACAGCGCGTATGGCCCTTGCATCTCGGACATGACACTTGTGGTCGACCAAACGCGCATGCCGGTCGTGCGCGCACCCAACGTTTCTGGTATCCGTTGCTCTGGTGTCCAGATCTCACGGTTGTGTAGATCCGATCATGAGCGTATCCACCAGCCAGATCACTGTCACAGTCGGGAACGAGTCGTCCCACGACGTGCCTTTGACAAAGATCTCGCTCCAAGAATACCTTGCCAATATCCACAAGTACACGGAGCTTGAAGAGAGCTTGTGCGCACCATCCCACGACTGGTACGTCCTTCTATCGCGATTGATACCGACATGCTTAGGTGAGCACACAAGCGTGTTTTCTGCCCATCGAGGAGTCGGCTTCAAAGACCGACTTCCACGTTGGTCTCTATAACTACCAGTCAACGCCAGAGGACCCAGCAGTTCTCATCTTGGCATGTACGGACGCCGGCACGAGGTACAGCCTCGCACGTGAGGCTTGCACTCATTTCCATACCAGTGCCCAGGTCGTGAGTCATACCAACAGAGTGCTAAATTTCAACCAACGCGGCGCCAAGCATACTTTCGTCGCCGAGCGCCTTTCGATTGACCGCGCAAAGCGTGGTGTCACGACGACTGGCGCCATGACTACCGCCGAAGAAGCTCGCAATTATGTCATGATCGTCCAGATTCCGCTCGAACGCAGACTTGCAGTCTCAAACTATCCTGGCTTCACGTGCATGGCTCCCGTACCAATGGCTTCCTCATTCATGACGCCGATGGCTGCTATGCAGATGCAGCAGTCGCAGATTCTGATGCTTGCGAGTGGCCCACAGTCGCACAGTCCGAACGTTGAGGCTGCTATGGTTGGGCTGGGCGATGCTCAAGGCCCGTTCCCCAAGCTGAGCAAGTTTAGCCACGTCAAGCGCAACGCACTGTATCCCATTCGTGTCACGGTTCAATTCTACCAGGCGACAAGCAATGGAGTCGTGTCACGTGAGATTCTTCAAGACCTTGCGACCAAGATGGACGCGGTCAAAACCAATGCCTCGTGGTGGGGCTCCCTCGTGACCCCAGACTCACCCAGCTGGCCAAGCGGGTTGAACCCCCACGAGGGCATTTGGTGCGACGACTGCAGCACGCTCATCACGACGCCAGAGCGCTACAAGTGCCTCTGCTGCCCCAACTACGACGCTTGCGCCACATGCGTCGCGCGCGGCGTGCGCCATCCAGGCATCCATCCGTTACTGCGCCTCACGCAGCCCCCCGCTGCTTACGGCTTCTTCAACTACGCTGTGCAAAACCGCAACGGCATTCGCCATTGTGTGCAGTGCCTTTCGTGCCACCAGCAGATCGTGGGCATTCTGTACAGATGCACGGTCTGCGCTTACTATTACCTGTGCGAAGCGTGCGAGCTCACGGAGGGCCATGCTAACTTCCAGCACCCATTGACTAAAATTTTTACGTCAACTGCAGCGTGATATAAGTGCGTCGGCTTCAATTCAAAATCGTGCTTCGCATGTTCTTCCCAAAGTGATGCCTTTGGTTTAGAGCCCGAGGGGTCCAGATGAGGCATGACCACTGGACTAGGAACATAGTCCTGTGGTAGATTGACTTTTAAAATCTCGGGCCTTATCGTCGAAGCTTCAGGCGGCGAACAAATCGAGCTTGGCTCAATGGCATCCAGAGTGCACGAAGTTGCGTGAGGGCCGGTCTCAGGGGATTTTTGCTGAAGCCAATCTCGTGTAAGCGACAAAACATGCTCAACTTTACCACGAAAAACAATACGGCTTGGCGTTATTACAATTATAAGTTTTTTCAATAACATGCATTGCACGTTGCGAGGTTCGTGTGCACTGTGAGAATGTACTTCATGCTCTCGGTCCCTCCGTCACGAACGACGCGCTCGGACTCATACGATAAACCCACCTGTTCGTGTCATCAAACAGATATGCAAGCGGCTCAACATCCTAGCCAATGGATGCACAAGCAATTCTTATATTCCATCTGGACAATCTGTTCCACAAGTGATATCATCTTCATTGTAACGGCAAGGGACGCTAGTGAAATGGAGCATATTGTTGAGGATATAGTCAAAGTAGTAAGGCATACAACTCAGGGTGCAGCCTGTTTAAAGAAGTAAATTCGACCTAGGTTACGCAATAGCTGCGGTGTCGAGTTAAATACTACTGAGAGATCATGTACTTGTTGGGTGCCACGGAATGCGCTCCCGATGTGATGAGTCGCAGCCGTCGATGGTGGTTTTTGTCTCAGTTAACTGATAGAACCTGCGATGCAGCTGAACCATTTTCTCCGTCGGTTGTTTGGAAAATACGGACAACGACTTCCTCCACTCATTTTGGTATTTAACCATATTCGTACTCACCCACTTGAGCACATTGTGAAAGAAAAAATCTGCGAATGCGTAGCACGACGCAAGATACTGCTGAACTGTTCCAGTCATTGAAGCTCCGAGCGCTAGAGTCTCCACGACAGCAATGCATAATGCCCATAAAACGGAACGTACGTGCCAGGGGTGAATTTGTTTGTCCGGCTGCCAAACCGAATGTTTTGTCCCTGGGAGACTGCGGGTCTAGCCGACTAACTTCAAAAAGGGCCTCCCTTTTAAGTCACTTTTCCACTTAACTTTTCATGCCGTTGGTCGTTGAAGCCCGGGAGCGCGCAAGTGTCGTTCTCACGGCGTCACATGCCATGGAGGCCCTGCTTGCATGGACTGATGGGTCACCTCCAAATCGTCGCATTCCCAAATCGGCGACTTGGGCGTTCGAGGTGTGTCGGCAGCCGCTCGTGGTCAAAGGTGGCCTCCATCCCCTCGTGCAGCTGTATCGCTCGTCGTCGCTACCACCATACACCGGCGTCGACAAGGCTCAAGTACTCTTCCAGTGCGACGCTGACGGTATGACCGTAACACTTAATTGGGGTGTCTTCCGCGCGCCAATCCCGTTTGTTCGTGACCGTGACGTTTGCTACCTTGAGTGCTCCAAGGTGTTTACGAGCGCTCACGGCCGCGACGGCTTCGCACGGCTCATCACCTCTTACCCACTGCGCACAATGGATTTTCGGTCGGGATATGTACGCGCGGACGTACGACAATGGGGCGTCGTGTTGCTTGAAGGCACTGACCCTGACGTCGTGCTTGCGAACTCTGTCGTGGATATCGACTGGAAAGGGCGAATGCCAACCTGGGTGGCATCACTTATGACGACTCGGCGCGCACGAAGCCTCAAACATCTACCAGCGGCACTGCGAGTGCTCGAAAGCCGCGCGAAGCACCGGTGCGCGCTCTGCAATAGCAAACCCTCATGCTTGGAGGCCGCACCGCGGCTCGTTGCCTGCTCGGACTGCAGCAAGATGTTTTGCCATAATTGCCGGTCTACAGACACCGCACCTACGTGCATCGTCTGTCAGCGGGCGCAGCGTCAGTACTTTGATCGCCCCTTCACCGAGGTGTTGACGACTCGCAACCGGCCGCAAAGCTGCCGCCACAAGACCCGGGGCACTGCTCCTCATGGAGGATGGTTTACACCCCAGAACCACCGGCGCGCCCGGGGCACGACACTGGACCTATCGTATGTCTCGGCCTTTCAAGCTGCACCCGTGTCTGAGTAGGCGCGTCATGTCAATTAAACATCATGCCACTGCATTGGTAAGCCTGCGATCCTTTGGTGTATTGCGGTTCAATTGATCCAGCACGTCCGTGCCCGTATATTTCATGCACCCGACCATCGCCTATGAAGATGGACCCAGCTCTATGCCATTGTAAACGCGTACAGTATGAACTTGAAAGTGGACAGGGCGGCTGCTTAGATTTCTTTCGCGCTGTTGCCCTTGCCGATCGCAGCGCGACGTGGCACTGCGGGACTGACATGCATGCGTTTCTATGTGGTAATGTGGGGCTGTAATGTGTCACGGGTTTTAGTGGCAAGGACCGACTGCGGCAAGGTGCCGCACTGGTTCCGAGATGCCCACACGACTGGAGCAATGGCATCTCCGCCCCAACACTTCGCTTCATGTGCCAAGGATCTGGTAGTGCAAGTCTGAATATAAATCAGAGCTGGTGAATACCACACGCCTGGAGCCAGATGGCACTAGTATCCAAAGTACTGTGGCGGGTACGCCAGACATCCCACGCTTACCCTTGGAGCTTCCGTGGACAGCAGCCGCCGCCGGCCCCCGTGCGCATCGCAGCGTCAGCGCTTGTACTGCTACGACAAGGTCACTTTCCACGACCCGTTGCACCACAGGGTGCCAAGTACCACGACCGCCACCTCAAATGACGCGAGCGCTAGAGACTGACGTACCGTAGGCACCCATCGTGTCACCGCCCATCGCGCTCAATTACAACCTCTGGCGACAAAGAACATGGCTACCACCCGACAGTGCCATTCGGCAATTCACCATGGCTAACGCAATCGACACGAGTGTGCTGCTGCGCAAGGCTGCTGACGGGCTAGAAGAGCTCATCGCGTGGGCCCAGTCGACGACTCCGCATCCGGCGACGGGTGCATTTGAGGCCTGCCGTTGCCAACTGCAGACTCCAACAGCCCTCGACGACGTTGCTCGCCTGCTCCGGTCGCCCGAGGATGCGGCTGCAACCTCCGCGTACGTGCACGTCGACAAGTCGACGCTACTCTTCCCTCTGCCAACTACAGCCGACGGCATGACGGCGGCACTACGCTGGGGCATTTTCAAGGCACCCGTGCCATTTATGCGCGACCGCGACACAACGTATCTTGAATGCGCTAAGACATTCACGGACCGCAACGGACGCCGCGGCTTCGCGCGCCTGCTCAAATCGCACGAGCTTCCATCCGCCTGCCGCAACGGCAGCTACGTGCGCGCCGACGTGCGGTGCTGGGGCATTGTCGTCATCGAATCAAGCGACCCGCTCGTCTTGCACGTGAGTTCCCTCGTCGATGTCGACTGGAAGGCCGTATCCGCTCTTGTCGGAGCACGCATGACCTCCCGGCGCGCCCAGAGCGTCCGGCACCTCGACACTGTGCTCCGAGCGTCGATGAAGCGGCTTCTTGAGCGCTGTTCCATGTGCCTGACTGCCGCGACCTTTGAGCGCAACTTCGTCCCATGCGTCAATTGCACCAAGCCCCTCTGCGACGGCTGTCGATCGATAGGCAGCCGCGCGTCCGGTGTCGCTATCTGCCTGGCTTGCGCCGGGGCCAAAGCTCGTACCAAGGGCGTGCGTGACAGTATTCTTGATTCGGAGGCGTCGACGGTCGAGTCCGAGACCAAGTCTCCGACGCGATACCGGACACCGCGCCGAGCGTCGTGTGAAGGCGGTTGGAGCACACCCACAGGCCGCCCTCGCCGCGCCACCGATGCCCCGCTGGACCTCGGCTACCTAACTTCCTTCATGGAGGCCACCCAGGCATAAAGCATACCATATATTTATTAACATGTACACTGAGATCTCCACCGTTCGTTTTGGCAAAGTGGAAAGTTCATCGCTGCCCCTAACCCCATCCGAACTCAAACTTAAAGCACTTCAGTTTCTCAATGAAGCTTTTGAGTTTCACGAAACTCAACTGACTTTGAGGTTCGATGGCCCTCCGCATACAAATAGCAAGTTAGTTTTTGGTGCAAGGCCATTGGCTCCCCAGAAATCTGTGCGATGCCATTGGCTTCCGGTATTTTCCATATCCAGCGATGGCGATGCTCTTCTTGTCGGGGCTCGCCATGGCCTCGTACTTCCTCGCGCTTTGCTACATGCTCATGACCTTTATCAGCGTCTCCAAGCTCTACGGGACGCGTCATAAGAATGCGTCCATGTCCCGCACGACACAGCTGCTCCTTATGAGTATCGCCCTGGGGTGCCTCTTTCGCACCGCCACCTTCACGACGCTGTGCTTCCTCGACTTCCAGCACACAGACGCTTCAATCTCGCCGCTAAGCGGTCGCTTCCAGGTGCCCGACGACGTGCCCCATCCCGAGGAATCAGACCTCTCCTTCTACAACAAGGTTTGTCGGTTGTCTCGGCGCAATACGAACTCACTGCCCCCTCTAGGTTGTGGCCGTGCTTTTCAATCTGCCGGACTATCTGTTCGTGTCGTCATATCTGCTCGTGGTGCTTCTCTGGGCAGAGACCTTTCAGTCTTCGCGCCGCCACTGGTTCTCGGCGGAAGCTTTTCACCGCAAGTGGATGGTGTTCTACCTCATTTTCAACGGAGGCCTATACTCGACACAAGTTGTGTTGTACGGCCTGCTCTTCCTCAAGGCCGACGGTGCCATTGCTGGTATTTTTGACAACGACGCTGGTACACGTCTCGCCCTCATCCCTTCGTTAATCTTTTGTACGCTGGTGTAACCCCTTGATGTCTCAAACCCGGGTAGACACGGTTGCCGCCGCCGACCTCGCGCTGCCAGCCATTATCCTTGGCACATGGATGTACCTAACCTTTACGCTTTCTGGGTTTCCGTACAAGTCGGCGCAGTCCAAGTCCAAACTATCCAAAGTTGGTCGCGTCGCATTCACGTGGAGCCTTGGGCGTATTCTGTACAGCGTCATGATCCTCTTGACCTTTACCAAGGCAGACCCTCTGCTGTCTCTTGGGGCTGACGTGCTGTCGAATAGGGCTGGTTCAATACGGAAAAAGACACAGTATCCATGCAGTCGATGCTTCTTGTCGCTCTCTTCGTGCTCGCGGAGATCACGCCCATCTATTCGCTCCTCGACTCGGACCTCCTCGTCATGCTCTCGACAGACGAGTACCAGCCGCTCACCGACAAATAGCCGTCATGCTGTTCTTAGTTTTATCTCAATGACGTTGCTGTTCGTTTTGGTGTTTGCGAGCTTGCAGCGGTTTGAGCTGTTCAAAGCAATGTCCACAGCTTACTTCTTTAATTGCAGTTCATCGGGTACTGTAGTCCCAGCGTCCACGGTGTTTATCTTTCGCCGAGTTGGGTGCTTTCACCATATCTCGTCAAGATGTGTGGCTGGGGCATTTTTAGTGGCCACAGGCAACACGCCCACTCGCTAGCCATCCACATCGACGGGGGGCCAGTGCAAGCCTTCTCTACATTTCCACGACTGCGACGACACCATCATCCCAGTCGAGATACTTGGCACGCCCGCCTCGGCGGGGCCACATGCGTTCGGGGCTACTGCCTCATCCTCGACATCGAGCAATCCTGGAGCAGCGAAAGAATGTTGGTCTATAGTTGTGTTTTGCATCGTTTGAGACGCTCGCGCCGGCTGCTGCCCGTTAGGCCACAGAGAGGAAAAGGCCGCGGGGGTGCTGTTGACAGGCAGCGCACGAGCCCCGGTGTCTTGGTCGTCTTGCTCTGTCGGCTGCCGCACGATCTCGTTGCCCGAAAAAGAAGCCGCTCGCCGCGCGATGATTGGCTGCTACATAAACCTCAAGTAGCCATAACAGGGTGTAAAATGACAAAAACAGGTAAAAACCTTCATTCTCACACAGGAGTGTTGGTGCTTTTAGGCTCGGGATCTCGTTTATTCAGCCGCTGATTGGCCGATTGAAGTCAGGTCGTGGCAAAAAGGGGGTCGACCGACACTCGGTGGTCGCCACCACAGCTCCCGATCCCATGACCAGCACCGGCAACAAGGTACGACCGATGCCGCCACCGCGCCTCATGGTTCGTAGGTACCAAGCACGAGCAAGCGCAAGCGCCATGAGTCGCACGAAGCCGTCAAGTTCTTTGATCTCATGGCGCACGGCCGGTCTATGCGCGCTACGTCCGTCTTAGAGCTGCATGGCCGGGCATACTACCTTAACCAGGCACTGGATGCCTTCCAGCAGGCGCTCGTCTACTCCGCCTTCGTTTCGACGCTTCAGGTGCAGGCTTGCCTCGAGCAGATCCGCGAGACACAAGTGGACCTGCTCATACTCGCCAAGCTCCTGCATCGCCAACAACTTCAGCTGGCACAGACCACCGTACGCGTGCCCCTGGCGCGCGACCCGACTGCGCGCCGCGCTGTCAAGGTTCTAGTCCCGGCGCTCCCCAAGCCCCGCTTGGCCGAAGAAGACACGCCGCGACCAACCAAGAAGCGCCTAGCAGCCAAGCTGTCACCATCGCTAAACAGGCCCAGCCCCGAGACCCTCATGGCCGATACGCTGTTGACGGTCGCCGAGGCACTTGTCGCGTTCAGCCAACCTCATAACTGAATTTGCATATACAATTAGCCACAGTTACACATGGTGCAACACACTCGCGCGGCGTGGGTCGACGCCGTCGCCCGCTGGCACCGCAGCCTGCTTGATGCTTGCGCCACGCTGGATGTAAATGATGCATCTATCATAGCAGCTCCTACATGTAGTATTAGGCAAACTTTGAGCGCCAGAGTCTCGAGATCGAGTTTCAAACTGCGGTCGCCTGCGTAGATGGACCCGTTGGCTCGAAGCTATGACCTCCGATGTAGACATCCATCCCGCTTGAGTACTCACCTGGACTCAAGAAAATGCTTGCGAGTGAAGCAGCTTTCGCCGCCGATGGCAAATATCCTTTGCAACTCGTCAGGACAGGACAAACGATCGAGTTACTTTCCTCTACAGACTCTACAATGCTCGAATGGGGCCACATCGCGGACCGCGTCGATGCCATCGTTCTAGAAGCTGAGAGGCAACACGCGCAGACGAAGACAGACGTGGTCGTCGCAGCGTGGAAGGAGCTGCACACGTCGCTGCAAGCAAAGCGACAGAGTCTTGAGCAAAGACTCAAGGACGAACACCGCGAGTTGTGCCAGTGCCTTTCGTAGCCTCGATTTCGTGTGCAGCTGTAACTTTCAGCCTGGTAGAATGAGTGAGTTTAAGTTCGTTGTTGAAGACACCGCAGTGAAGACCCCAAGAGCAGAGGAAGGTTTGTGCTCCTCCAAGGCGTGACGGCCTGAAGCGCTGGCAGTGCGACCCGACCTCGTTCATTGGGCGATGCACGAGCGATTCAATCTCAATCACGCGTTCGAAATGCACAAGCAGCACATCCAGGCAGAGCATGGGGCATACCAAGACCACCTTCAGGCTCAAGTAGACGCCGAAATGGGAAAGCCGCTGCCCGTCAGTGCGACAGCTGTCGACAAGCCACGACTGCAGAAGCTGCGGCACGATATGCTTGCGTGTCGGCAGCGCACGGCCCTAGAGGTGAGCCACCGCCGTCACAGCGATGGTGGTCGATCGTTGTAGCTTGCACACCGCAAACACAAGCTGTCACTGCGACAGCTGACACGGATGCACCTCCGCCACCATGCGCAGATCGACTGCCGTGAAACCGAGTGCAAGCTCATCATCCTTGTGCACACACAGCACATGCGCGACACGGTGGCGTTGCGGCAGGCGATTGCGACCCGCGTGTAGGCACCGATTCGCGGTCAGCCTTACAATAGACCACAGGAAGCACGTTGAGGGACTGGTCAACGACCACGATAGGCAGTCTATTGAGCTCGTCAAGCTACCTCGTTGGTTGCAGATGACCCAAGAGCTTGTCTAAGTGAATGCAGCAATCACTCCGAGTCATGCACTTATGTTGGAACCAATTGCTTTAATAGAGAACTTTGCACCGTTTCAATGCCCGATTAAGCAGCACATTGCTCTGCTAAAGTACTTACCTAAGGTAATTTAAACCTGACAAGAACGTGTCTTTTACGCGACTGTTCAAGATACCGAACGGCTCGTGATGGTCCTTCGGCCGGCGAAGCTCCCGCCCAACAAGAAGTCGATCGAGGAGGTCGTGCTGACGCGCAAGACTTCCACGCCCCGTACGCTCTACGTCGTAGCTTACCACGAGCTTCACACTCTTCCTGAAACTAGAGGGGCGGGACGTCCAAACAACGGTGCCACGGCAACTGAAGGATCGCCGACGGCATGCAGCAACAGCACCCAGCCTGATACCCATGTCGATCGACGCGGCGCACTCGGCTTTTCAGCCGCACTCAGCCTTCCGGGCCACACCGGAGCTGTCGGTCGAGACGCTGTCACACCAATTAGCCACACTGGCCGAGCGCATGGAGACGCTCGAACATCACCGCGTACTCGAGCAAGACCCGTTCCAGGACGAACTGCGTGCTGTGAAGCAGATCAAGGCTATAGTCCACCCCGAGACGGATCCGAAGCTCACGGCCAAGGTCACCTACGCCGTGAAAGAGATGCACGCAACGGTGCACCGGCTGGACCGCGTTTTCTTTGACATCACGTCTATCGAGAACAAGCGCAGTCACGCAGCAACTGTGATGGTCGCCGCTGTGCGTGGGTACCTCGTGCGGAAGCGTTATCACAACGCCATGGAGTTCCTCGGCAAATGGCGGCACAAATGCGCCCTCCTCTTCGTCGACAGTCTCACACGCTTCTCGCTGCGAATCTATCGCATTGACGCCGCCATTGACGCAATGCGCAATCGTGCACGTCTGCGTACGCTGGGGGCGATATTAGACCAGCTTCACGACATTGTCGTGTTGCAACGCCCGCTGCGCCGCCACCGCCAGCAACATGTCACCTGTGCATTCGCAAACTTCATTGACATGCATTTATAGGTGGAGACGAAGTACAAGATTAAGATGGACGCGATACTTGTGACTATGTTTCGTGGCTGGAAGACCGTCGCGATCGGCCCACGGAGCCGCAAGCGCATGCTTGAATCCTACCGAAGCCGGTACGCCAAGTGCCGCGAGCGTCTTGAAGTCCTTCATCGGTAGTACATGAGTGATATTTACAGAGCTGCTCATCAGCCGCAGGTATTCCGTCATATCGCAAGAAATGGTCAAGGAGGAGCTTCAAAAAGACACCATCCGCACAATTCGGGACCGCTCAGTTTATCACCGGCAACGCATGTACTTTAGACTCTTCTGCGACCGCGTGTGGGTCCCACTCCGTGCTAACATCGTCAAGGCTGACACGCATTTCAAAGAATCCATGATCCGCAAGGTTGCTACGGCGTGGGTCGCACATTTCCGTAACTATCAACTCGAGCGTGAGCTGCAAAAGATGAACGAAAAGCGAACGTTCGAACGATTTCCGAAGCACTTTAACATCCGCCGTATCGAATACCACTACCGCCGCACTGTACTCGTCAAGCACCTTCGCGCTTGGGGCAAACTCAACGCGCGTCTGAAAAACGTGTGTCCTCTGGTTTATGTATCAACTAACTGTCGTAGGTTCAACGGCGCTTCGAGCTCGCGGCACGGCGGTCGCTTCTTAACATTCTAAGAGCGTGGCGAATCCAGTCGTCGTACCAGCACGAGCTTCGAGGGCTAGTCGTGGCTGAGTGGCGGAGCTACTGCCACCGCGTCTTCAAGGCATCTTTTGGTGCCCGTCGCGCTTGTCTCACCAGCGAGAAATAGGTGCCTTTTCAATCGTGGGTGCTCTACGCCGTTCGTCGGAAGCAGCGGCATGCATCGCAGAAGAGCCTCA
This sequence comes from Achlya hypogyna, assembly GCA_002081595.1. Lineage (NCBI taxonomy): Eukaryota > Oomycota > Saprolegniomycetes > Saprolegniales > Achlyaceae > Achlya > Achlya hypogyna. Next base: position 3,017 of record JNBR01001434.1, on the reverse strand, counting down.
TCCGTGCGTACCACCGCCGACAGGACCGGCACACGGCCTACTCGTTTTTTCGTGTGTGGAAGCACCAAACCATGTTCGGCCATGTGGAAGGCATCCACACGCGGGTGCAACTCATTCAAACCCTCGAGCAACAGAAGATGTACTGCCTCTCCCTTGAGGCAAATGCCCTGCAATACCAAGCCATGATCGCAGACCTGCAAGCTGCACTGAGCGACGAGCAGGCGCGACTAGCGGCAAAAGAAACAGAGCTACAAAAGCTAGTACAAGAGACGCAAGCTACTCGGTAGGTAAGCTTGTGGCAGCCCTACCCCCACGTCCAGGATAGATTCGCTATGCATAATGCCGAACAGCAGATCGCACGTACCCAGAGCTTACTCAATGCTGTGCGAGACATCCACCCTGGCAGCATCAAGCGCATCGAGCATCTTTACAGTCAAGAAAGCGTGCTCGCGGGCGAGCTCAGCGACGTGGTGCACTTTCACATCGCACGAACAGCCGACGACCAGGCCGCCGAGGCCGCCATCAAGGAGGCGCAGGTGCTGCAAGAGCATATGCGGGTCGAAGCCGAAGATGATCAGCGGCTGCTGCGGCGCGTCAAATGGGTTTTATCGCGCCTCGATCTCAACTACAACTACGATGCAGTAAGCGCGCTGGCTCTGGCTCAAAAGAAACTCGTCAACGTAGCACACCGAGTCGCTCATGGGAGCGCCGCTGCATGAGTCGACGGTGCCGTATTTGGCCCAGATGAACCAGATGTATGCGCTATTCGAGTTTTTGCGCACGGGCGAAACTGCGTCGCTGCTTGAGGAGAACATCCCGATGACCAAGGACGAAGTCAAGCTGGGGGCATCCTTGCTTGTGCCTTCCGACGTCGCACCCGAGAGCCTTGTGCACCGCCCCAACCTTATCGCGTCCGACAGCATATGGCAAAAGTTTGTCCAGAACATCGCGCAAAAATTCCCTCCGAAGCGCTACGTTCCCATCCAGGTTGGCCCTCGGCCTTTTTGCGCACCTGGAATACCGTGTTCCAGGACCGCATCATCAGTTATGCCCTCAACCGCGAAGAAGCCAAGCGCCTTGCAACTTTTAACAACGACAAACCCACAATCTACCGGTGGGTCGCTGGCACTTAAGTCTGCGTCTAACCTACAAGAGTAGGCGCGTATACGCAAAGATGCAACCCAACGATGACGATGAGCCGACGGAAATGATCGACAAGGATGGCTAAGAGGTTTTTTGGGTCATCGGAAGAAACTACAGTCAAGTCAGAGAAGTGCCATTATTGATAGTCGCATCGACCCACTGTAGTACGGAACCTGTTAACCTGTGAACGTTGCATATTGCAATGTTCACACATTGATGTACGTTCCAGAAAAAGGCAGTGTGGTGGAGATCTGGAGCAGCTTCTGGAGCTGATTTTGCTACGTTTGCTACCCACGTTGTCTAGGTGCGATTGGCATCTTCAGGGTGGACCTGAGTACATTTTTGGAATGCGGTGCCCGTAAGACATACAGATTGTCCTCGTATCCTGCGACATGCCTTGTTTCTTGTCGATTGTCATTCAAAACCATGTGTTGGACAACATGTCAATCCAATTTCCAACTGTAACGTCACCCAAATCTATCCCAAACTGACTAGTGAGCTGGGTAATGTACTACTCAAAGCCAATTACAACACGTCAGTGGCGGCTTTGAGGTGTCCCGCTCTGCATCCACCTCGAAGAAGACGAAAGCTGAGTACCAAAACTCATTGCTTGTTTTTCATCAGCATGCGCACTCTACTGGGCTCTCTCGTAGCCAGTCTTACGGCCGTCGCTGCGGCGGAGTCCCCACTCCTTCAGGGAGCCTGCTACTCGCCTTTTCATCTGGACGCGTATCCTTTGCTCCCATCAGAGACTCTTAATGCAACGGCCCTCGAGGCTGCTATTCATGGCGACTTCAAGCTTATGGCTCCCTATGTGAGTACCGTCCGCACGTACTACTCCAACTACTACGGTATCAACATCGCCCCAATCGCCGCTGCCCATAACGTGCCCCTCTACCTTGGTGTCTACATGGTGAACGAGCCGTGGTATGAGCTGCAGATTCAGGCGGCAGTTGACAGTGCCGTTGACTTCCCCGAGACAGTCGCTGCCGTGCTTGTCGGCAACGAAAACGTCGCACCTCACGGTGCTTTTGCGCCAAGCTACATCACGGACGAGATCGAGCGCGTGCGAAGCGCAGTCGCCAACCGTACAAACGGCTCCGTGGACGTTGTTGTTGGTACAGTCCAGCGAGTCACCGAGTGGCTCGACCCGGCGATCCGGTCTGAAATGCTTGCGCTCGCCGACGCGTGCGACATCATTGGTGTCAACATTTACCCGTTTTTCGACAACGGGTACGACGGTGCTGATCCCATGGGGCTCGTAACAGCGCTTTGGGATCAAATGCTCACCATATACCCTGCTGAGAAGCTGCGTCTCACGGAGACTGGGTTTGCGACCGGTGGGACTCCACCCACGATCGCTCCGCGCGTTACTCCAAGCCTCGACAATGCCGTCTCCTACTACAACGCGCTGAGAGACTGGGCGCCCTCGCGCGGTGGTGGCGAAGTCTTTTGGTACTCTTTTTTCGACCTTCGTGCAGACGACATGACGCAAACGGAGGCACTCGAAAAGCACTTCGGCTTCTACTTCGCCAACGGCACATCCAAAACAGAGAAGTTTCCTGTACGTTTGTCAAAACTCGAGAAAGGGTCGGCGAAGTGGCGCCCGAAGCCGCGCCCGAGACCGCGTCCGACACCGCGACCGACATCGCGCCCAACAACGAGGCCCACCGCTGCTCCGACAACTAAGCCTACCGCTGCTCCGACTACCAAGCCCACCTCTGCTCCGACTACCAAGCCCACCTCTGCTCCGACTGCCAAGCCCACCTCGGCTCCTACACCCAAGCCCACCTCGGCACCTACGCCCAAGCCCACCTCGGCACCTACGCCCAAGCCCACCTCGGCACCTACGCCCAAGCCCACCTCGGCACCTA
>JNBR01001431.1:98492-150490 GCA_002081595.1 Achlya hypogyna | reverse complement strand
CCCGCTACTCGATCTTACCACCATCGTCGATGCATACGTCGTGCAGTTTCTCGACGCGGTATTGGCGTGGGTTGCCGACGGAAATGCCTTCCACACCTCGTACATCCGTAGCCAAGTGCGTCAATTGCTGCCCACCACCGTCGCCGGTGCTGACGCCGTCGATGCCATCGTCCGACACTTACGGAATGACCCGCGCCTCGTGTACACGGAGAACCGCATCGGTCACAAGTACTTTGCCAGCGTCGGTGGCTCCGCACCAGACGAGCCAGCCGAGGTCGGCTCACCTAAAGAGACATCTTTCTACGCCGACAGTGGTCGTGACAACGGCAGCAACGACACTAGCGATGGCAACGATAGCGAAGACTCTACCGATGACAACGATTGCGACGACGACCTTGCTGCGTTGACGTTTACCCACGATTTGCAGCCGGGAACTGCGTAGCCACCTGGTTTAGCGCGTCATTGATGTTTGGATTACTTTGCTACACGGCCGCACATTGCTTGGCAACGAGAGTCTTCACGGTAGTCGCTGAGTGCCTATTGATATCGAGGTTCGTTCAAGTGCAAATGGCGTTTCCCCAGGTTTAACCTCATATAAATTGGTTTAACCTATTTGTTGTGTGTTTACCCTACTTGGTAACACTATTTAAATGGTGTATGAATAAGAGGGTGCAGGTGACGCTGTTGGCAGGCGTTGAACCCGCCACCACCGATGCTTGTCACCACGGATGGTGACCGGCCAGCGACGGCTTTGGATTCCCCGGTGCCACCCGCCGATAAAGCGGAATCGGACGGCAGTAGAAGTCTCTATGACGCGCTCGTGGAGCACCACGCGTGGCGGCTAGCGGAAGTGGTGCTTGCAGCGCTGCGCGCCACTACCGACGCCGTGCCGTTAGCACTGCTCCGACAGCACTTAAATGCGACAAAGGCATTTCCGCGCGCCAAACGCAAGGGAGCCTACAAAGCCATCAGCCGCCTGCTCGCGAACGACACCCGCTTTTCAGTGGTCACCGTGGACGGCAAGCCCCACTGGACACTTGCCGACGCCGAATTGAATACAGCCATGGAGAGCGAAGAAGAAAGCAATGAAGAGGCGCCGCTGCGGCACAGGCTAGCGCGCCTCGTCGCCATACAGCCCCTGCGCATCACCGCGCTCGAGACGTATCTTCCTCCTACGGCGCCTAGTGTCGAAGTCGTCATTCGGGACCTTCTTCGCTGTGGATGCTTCTCGATCGTCGCCGACGCCGATGGCCACGACGTCATTGCCATCGATAAGGACGCCTTTCATCAGCGAGCAACGTCGTTCCTGGACACGGGTTTCCTTCGGCATTACGTATTTGCCGACTCGTGCACACTGACGTCGACTTCCCCTGCCAACGGTGCCGATCCAACGCTGTACGACGCGCTTCTCATCGACCAAGCCCACCGCATGGATCAAGCCGTGCGACGGGTGCTCGCAAAGACGTGGGTCTACCTCGGCATCCGGGACAGCATTCGCCAGCAACTCACGCGGGCGTGCTTCGTCCTACCTGACGCACTGGCGGCCGCGACGACTACAGTGCTGACGCACCTCTTGGCTGGCGGCGACTATGTGTTGCGTGAAGGCATGGGAAGCCACGAGCGCCTCGAACTTGCACCAGGGCGAACACTGCCGCCACCTCAGCCTGTCGAGACAGACACTCTACCAGTGGAGCCGACAGCGCTTGTTCAGGCTCTCGTTCGCCGGTTCGCCGCCCGTGCACTCACCGCGCCGCTCTACGTGAACGTCGTTTATGGCGAGCTCTGGGACACGCCCCTCGGTGGTTTGAAGCCCAAGAAGGTGCTCCAGAGCATCGTACACGGGCTTGAGAAGTCGCAAGTGTTCTTTGTCGACCGGCGCGATCCCAAAAGAGCGGTCGTGGCTGTCAAAACCAAAAACCTCCGCCGGCCCGTCGCCAAGTTCACCGAGCTCGGTTTCTTGCTGCAATACCCCGTCGTGGCGTCTCCACCAGCCAACGAGACATCCCGCCGGACTCGCTATCGCACACGCAAAAGCCGCGTGCCAGCTTCCATCACGGACCGGCTGCTGCAGCTGCCACCGCAAGTGCTTGAGGTCGACGCCCCCGACATGGCCGCTTTCCTCGAGGTCTACCAAGCGCTTTTTCTCGATGGGATCCTCGCGTGGGTCGCCGGTGGCTGCGCTTTCCACATTTCGTATATTCGTAGCCAGGTGCGGCCGCTTTTGCCAGTGCACTTATCCCTCGACGATGCCGTTGGCGCAGTCATTGCGATGCTTTGGAACGAGCCCCGGCTGATGTACCTTGAAAACGACGTTGGTCACACGGTGTTTATGGCCGTCGGAAGTTGTTACGACGATGACGCTGAGCCAAGTTCGAGTTGGGTCCCAGACGAAAACGACGACGATAGTGATGACACCGACGCCGATGACGATGACAATGAAATACAACTTTGAGTGCAGTTGGAGTGCGTGAAGGGATGCTCACCATTCGAAGTCCCCAGCACGCGGCAATTCGCAGTATGGTTTTGGGTGGCGTCATTGCCCCCGGAACGAGGCCCGGCGTGGACGACTAATATGTCAATGCGGGGGGGGCTACTGGTTGCCGCAGCGCTGCATTTCTTACGTTCGAGTTGCACAAGTAGTTCAGGGCCAACTGGAAGCCGATTACACCAAAATATATAGAGCGGCGTCTCGATAGCAAGCAGCTCTCTGCTCTCGTTGACCATGCAACTGAACAAGTATCTATCTGTTGTACAGAGCGGTGGCATCCAAGTTAACTTCTGCACATCTGATCACCTGACTTGGACAGCACAAGCAAACTCAAATACTGGAGCCACGACCAACTCTAAAGCTGCATTCATCGGTACGCGCGATGTAGCGCACAAATGTCACTCGGCAATTTGAAAGTGAGCAACCAAGGCAGCGGCAACCTCATCCCGATGCTGGACGTGGACGTCGTGGCCTGAGCCTTCGTACATAGCGAGTGTCGTCTTGGGACCCCGTAGCGCCTCGTAGAGCTGCTTCGAGTGGTCTGGGTGAAGCATGCGGTCTTTTTTCGCACCGACGATAAGGATGGGATAGCCCGCTTCGGCCACCTGCCGCAAGCGCCAGTAACTCATTCGGTGCAACATCACAGCCGCGTACTGGCCTAGCACGCCGCTGAGGGTTGGCGCTGTTTGCTCTTGCCGCTCGAGGTGGTGTCGATGCAAGATGGCGCCAACTGTGAGATCTGGGGCATGTTCTGTGCGAAGGTATTCGTCTGGGAAGAGCACATACAGCATCGTGCCTGCTCCCGTCTGCGGCGACGGAAAGAGGATGCTGCGCCCAATTGCCCAGTACGCTGCGAGCTGATGCCACGACGGCCATGGTCCCAGTGCAAAGCTCGGCGACGTCACCAAGAGGGCGAGCGATTGGACGTGGCGAGGATACGCGTGGGCTAGCTCCTGTGCTATCATGCCGCCCATGCTGGCACCGACGACATGCGCTCTGCACCAACCCAAGTGGTCTAGAAGGAGCTTGGCGTCCGTGGCCATTTGTGAAGTCGAATATCGCCCCCATGGCTTGTCACTTCCGCCAACGCCGCGGTTGTCAAACGTTACGAGCTGATACTTAGATGCGGTGGGTGATGCGCGGAAGGCAGAGAGCAGCGGCAGCCATGCTTCCTTATCGCCAAGGAGGCCCATGATGAGCAGTACCTTCTGCGGCGCGTCGTCCGGGCCGTGCAGAGCGTAGTGCACGCATAGACCGTTGGCCAAGGTTGCTCGCTCGACTCGGTCGTAATGTAGCGCTAGCGCCTCCTTTGTGAAGAGCCGGTCAAGTGGGATGACGTCCGTCACCGTCATCGTCGTCTTGGAGAAATGAAATCCAACATGTTTAAACCATGTTTAAAACATCTTTTGTTTTAAACATAGGAATTCCATTGACTGGGATCATCAAATCAAGCAGCGGAAGACGCCAGCAACAGGCTTGCCTTGGGAGCGTGCAGAGGCTCGCTCACCGGCGCTGGGCGACCAGCGCGGTGCTACGTTGAACTTGCTGCCCGCTGCAGCTGCGGTGCTTGTCGGATCGGCATCTCCTCGTCGGATGCGAAATCTGGCCAGGGATCTTTCGATTTCGAATCAGACTTTAGCTTTTGCTGGCATGCTGACAGACGAGGTCATCTACTCACGCGCGACGTGCGCACGGCACTATGCCAACACGACGCATGTGACGCTACCGAACGGCCTCAGTGTTGAGTATGCCATACATGGCAGCGGGCCTGAGAAGCTGCTGCTCATTATGGGCCTTCACTTTGAAAAAGAGGCTTGGCTACCGGTCATCTCCACACTCCTAGACGATCCGAACGCCGATGCCAACAAGTATCAACTTGTGTCCTTTGACAACCGCGGTGTTGGTGGCAGCGACAAGCCGTGGGAGCTGTACTCGACGACGCAAATGGCAATGGATGCACTCCATCTCCTGGACGCATTGAAATGGCCAACAGCTCACATCGTCGGCATCAGGTACCGCTAGAATCTGGTGGTCGACAATTCATTGACAACATGACACTTAGCATGGGCGGCATGATCGCGCAGGAGCTAGCGTTCATGGCTCCAGACCGCGTGCAATCGCTAACACTGCTCGTGACGGCGCCAGGCTTCCGACGTGGCCCCCTCCCGCGGCTGCATCAGCTAGCGGGCTATTGGAGCTCCGTGAAGAACATGCTGCCTCCCACGCGAGAGAGTATCACCGATATGCTCCTCTTCACGCTTTATCCCGAACCGTACCTAAGTCAAACCACCCATGACAATCAATCCGTCGGAACCATGCTCCAGAAGTTTCACATGGATCGGCTCAAGTTCGCCCGCAACCAAATTAGCGGCGCAATTGGTCAGGCCACCGCGATCCTGCGCCATGACATGAGCGCAGCACGACTCCGGCGTATTCAAGCTGCCGGCTTCCCGATCCTTGTCGTCGCTGCCACAGAAGACCGCCTGCTGCATTCTGACAACTCGAAGTACCTCTACCGCCACCTCAAGGGCCCACGAACGCACAAGCTTGTGTTCGAGGAAACAGGCCACGCTGTCCACGTGCAGCAGCGCACGCAGGTTGCCAAAGCGCTCGTCGAACAAATCGACCGGAACCCGATGACAGCTTCGTCCTGCGCTTAGCACATCGATTGCATGGACTTTCCTATGTTCGTCAACGGCAATGCCATGGTATTCCGGCTTCGAGCGCTGGCGCCGCGAAGCAGCCGAGCCGCCAGGCTGGCATCATGTGTGCTGTTGACACCACAGGCATCCTCATAACTGTCAATTGGCACACCGGAGTGTTGGTTTGGAATGCAGGTCCGTGACATGAGGCGGAAGCAGCGACGACTGCTGCGAATGCTCCAGACACATCTCGCGTGGAGCGTTGCGTAAGAGTCGTCGATTGCCGTGTTGAGTAGTTGCAGAGAGAGAAGATGGCTGTAGAGAAGCTACGCTTGTAAAGCAGTGTGGGACATAACATCAACCCGGCGGCGTCATGGACAAGTGCGAAGAGCGGAGCCTGATTGCGGCTGCGCAGGCTGTAGCTAACCCAACCAGGTGCACAACAAGGCGTGTCCATTTCCCAATTCGTAAGATGGTTACCGACGCGGTTCTGTACACGGCAGCCAGTGTCGACGCTCTCTTTGCCCACGTCGAGCGCGTGGCGTTGCCGAGCGGTCTCAACGTTGAGTACGTCATCCACGGCAGCAACGACGCACCCGAGAAGGTCGTTCTCATCATGGGCCTCATGTCTGAGAAGGAGGCATGGGCCCCGCTCCTCTCGACGTTTCTCGAGCCAAAATCGGCGACGGCGTCGCGCTATCAGTTTCTCACTTTTGACAACCGCGGTGTCGGCGGCACCGACAAGCCCGCTGAGTACTATTCGACATCGATTATGGCCGACGATGTGCTCCAACTAATGAAATTCGTCGGATGGGACAAGGCCCACGTCGTCGGCATCAGGTGCGGTTCTGAGTGTAGATGGTGATTTACACAACTTAGCATGGGCGGCATGATCGCACAAGAGGTTGCGTCTCGAGGACCGAGCCGCGTAGCATCGCTAGCACTGCTCGTCACGACGCCAGGCAGCATCCAGGGCGCACTTCCGCACACCCCACAGCTCTGTGGCTATTGGGAGCTCACAAAAGTGCTCTTTGGGTCCGACGATTCCATCGATACCTTTCTATACACCATGTACCCCGATGCCTTCCTGGACTCGGCCGTGCGGGGTGATGAATCGGGCATGACGTACCGCAATTTGCTCACCGAGTACCACCAAGCCCGACTTAGGCACTCGCGTGTCACTGCCGCAGGGAAACACGGCCAGTACGCCGCGTGCCTGACCCACAACCTGCGCCCGAGCCGCCTCGCCGCCATCCAGCAAGCTGGCTTTCCCATCCTCGTCGTTGGCGCTGGTGAGGACCGCCTGTTGCACTTCAACAACTCTAACATCTTGCACGACAACCTGAAGGGCGAGCGCACAACCAAGATCATCTATGAGACGTCGGGCCATAACGTCATTGTCCAGGAGCGCGAGGCCGTTGCGGCTGCCTTGGACCACCATTTCCAGAGCTGCCACCAAGCCCCGTAGCCCGCCTGCCCACTTCCTCGGCACTGCCGCAATTCTTATTGAAGTTCCCTTTTGCGATTATTTAACGTTGCAACTGTATTTTTCCACGAATCACAGCACCGCATTTCACGATCCCCGACGTCTGATTGGAGGAACTCGAGATGAGCGGCCTTGCTAGGCGCATCACTCGGGTGCTTGCCGTCTGCTGTCGGTCGCGAGCCATCGCCGACGCACCGCCGAAGGCCGGTGGTCGTCCAAAGGACGCCACGTCGGGCGGTGGCAGCCGGTGCACCTGCTGCCACCCCCTGTCCTCTGCTAGCGCCGAGCTGCTGCGTCATCCCTGTATGGTTGCCTGCGTGGTGCCACCGGGACATTCACTCCGACGTCATGGCGGTGTCACCGCCAGCGCCGATGACATCACATCTCAGGCGGCATGAGGCCGACGAATAGGCTTGGAGGCTCTATCATCAAGAAGGAAAAAAGGCAGGACTAAAAAGGACGCAAGATCTGAGCTACTCGGCGGCTTCAGGCCCAAGGTTGCATTTTCGATTTTGCCCTTGGTACCATGCTCGACGATGATGCTGTGTTCAAAGAGTCCACCGTGATGACCATGTTTGCCGATGTCCGGCGAACGACGTTGCCCAATGGATTGCGTATGGAGTACGCCGTGCATGGTTGCACTGACACCGCTGAAAAAGTGCTTTTTATCCACGGTCTCCTTTGCGAGAAGGAGTCATGGACGCCGCTCCTCGCCACGCTGCTGGACCCGATGGCCAGCTACGGCAAGTACCACTACGTGACATTTGACAACCGCGGCGTCGGTGGCACGGACAAGCCGTTGGAACGCTATACGACGTCGCAAATGGCGCAGGACGTGCTGATGTTGCTGGACCACTTGCAGTGGCCCAAGGCGCACATCTTGGGTGTCAGGTACGGTCAGCCGCAACTGCGGCAATCACCTCACGCATATCCCCGTAGCATGGGTGGCATGATCGCACAAGAGCTAGCTCATGCGGCCCCAGACCGTGTCTCGTCGCTGACCCTTGTGACCACAACGCCTGGGCATACGTCGGGGGCCTTCCCGGGCATTGCACAGTTCGGAACGTACTTGGGTTTCGCGCGGTTTGCATTTGCCACAGGGAAAGCCGACGTAGTTGAGCACATGATGACAACGCTCTACACACCAGCGTACCTCGACACGGTGCGCAAGGACGGGCGCACCAACCGTGAGCTCCTCCGCGACTACCACCTCGCTCGTGTGGCCAAGATTGAGCTGAGTGTCACGGGCGGCCATGCGCAGCACGCCGCTGTTTTCGGGCACAACATGAGCCCTGCTCGTCTCTCGGACGTACAAAAGGCCGGCTTCCCCATTCTCATCGTCGGTGCTTCTGGCGACAAGATCTTGCACCCGGCGAACGCCGATCTACTGCACAAGTACCTCGATGGGCCGCGCACCCGCAAGGTTGTTTTCGAGTCGGGTGGCCACTGCGTGCAAAACCAACTCCGCAATGAGCTCGCAGACGTTCTCCACGACAACTTTCTCGCAGTCGCACCCTAGTTCCCGTCAATGCCGGCGTTCTTTCCATGGCCGCACCGCACCGTCAACGCTGCAACTGGCAATTTTTCACACAAAATGAATTCGTATTTTCCCACAAAATGTTAAATTTCCTTGTACCAGCGGGCAATTTTTACGAGAAATTCGATAATCGGAGCACTTTTTTTCGCTCAAAGCGTCACACGAGTGCCTCCAGCGCTCATCCAGCTGCCCGTAAGGAGCAGGTCATCCGTGAATGCATCGCCACTTATGAATCCAGGTCCATAGCGTCGACAGGATTAGTCAAGCCACCAACTGTGTTATCACCATCACTCTGTCTTACGCACCCAAGACCGTCGTTGCAGTTGGCATTAGCAGAGAGCATCATCCCTTCCGGTGCCAGGGATACGACACGACTCGATGAGGCCGTCGCAACTTTCGCCTTTGGGTCATTATCAAATTTGCCTTGTCAACCATGATTGATGACGTGGCAGTGTACTCGGAGAGCACGGTTGCCGCCGTTTTTTCCGACATTCGCCACGCGCTCCTTCCAAACGGCTTACGCATGGAGTATGCACTCCATGGCGACGCCGATGCACCTGAGAAAGTGCTCTTGATCATGGGGCTCATGTGCGACAAGGAGGCATGGGCGCCACTTCTCGCGACACTACTCGATCCATCGGCCTCACATGGCAGCTACCAGTACGCAACTTTCGACAACCGCGGCGTCGGTGGCACGGACAAGCCGCTGGAACGCTACACGACGTCGCAAATGGCACAAGATGCGCTGATGCTGCTGGACCACTTGCAGTGGCCCAAGGCACACATCGTCGGCATCAGGTTTACCTCGTAGCGTGGATGGGACATCTCATACGTCAGCATAGCATGGGCGGCATGATTGCACAAGAGCTGGTTCACGCAGCCCCCACGCGCGTACGATCCCTCGCCCTCCTCGTGACGACGCCTGGGCGCTGGTCGGGGGCCTTGCCTGGTATGGCGCAATTCACCACGTACCTTTCGTACCCCAAGCTTCTTTTGGCGCGAACGAAGGAAGACGTTGTCGATAACATTATGGGAGCGCTGTACCCGTCGCAGTATCTCGACGCCACCCAGCCCGACGGTCGGTGCCCCCGCGACATCCTGCGCGCATACCACTTAGCTCGAGCAGAGAAGGTCGAGGTATCGGCGGCCGGTGCCCACGGTCAGCACGCCGCCGTCTTCAGCCACAGCGTGAGAGCGGCACGTCTTGCCGAGGTGCAAAGTGCGGGCTTCCCAATCTTGATCGTCGGCGCAACGCACGATGGTCTTTTACACCCAAAGAACGCTGATTTGCTCGAGAGCTACCTTCATGGTGATCGCACGCGAAAGGTCGTCTTTGAGGATGCCGGCCATGGCATTCAAAATCAGAAGCGCCAAGAACTCGCCCAAGAGTTGTCCCAACTATTCCACGAGTGCGCCCCGTAGCGTCGTTCACTCTTGTGCGAACCTAATAGCAAAACCAGTCCAGCATTTGTGGTTTTAAAGCGAAGTATGATTTACTTTTACGCCTTTTGTTTTTTTTTAAACATTTTCAATGGCTGAGGAAGCCACTGACTGCACTGCATCTAGAAAACCTCGTGACCGAGTATCTTGTACTACTAGGCTTATTTCGCATACAGCACTTCCCGATAGTTTTGTGTTGCTATTCGTTTTGCTTGCCGAGGACACCATGAGAACTTGCGTCAGATGCAAGCTTTTGTCAGCAAAACTTGGACACTTATGACTAGCTCAATTGGCCATTTGTCCCATCTATTTGGCCAAATCCGGCCTGCGAGTCGCGAGCCAATTTGCCTCCACTCACTACAAGGTGGGGCCAATGGCATCGATTCCAGCGTCAGCACAGGTGGCGCCTCCAGGCGTCAGTATCGGTGCAAAGAAGTTGATTGTAGTGCACCGCCTTGAGACGCCTCTCTTTTGAACCAATGCCCTCCATCCTCAGGTAGAGTCGACACGGATCTATTCGTAAAGGAGCTCCGTCCATGTGTAGAAAAGCAGAATATAAAGATCATCGGCAAGTTCCTCACTGATTCGACGATGTCGATAGAGTTCGACCTTCACTGCGTACGAAACTGGTCTAGTATCTCGGCATTGTCGTTGAGCACTTCCTCGCTTCCGACAAGCCATGGCATTGATCGACAATGCTGTTGCGGCCCCAGCATGTGACGTTTTGGGGTACGGCTCCGCAACTAAGCTTGCCTCTGCAGTCGTCGATTCCGTCGGGCAAGAGTCCATGTGGAGATTGCACGAGTTCAAGGACGCCATCGAGCATGCCCAGCTCATTCGACGTCTGTTAACTTTGGGGAGTGTGCAGCTGCTGCAGTCGTACATTGCTCATCGGATGACGCCAAAGAAATGTGAAGTTCAACCTGTCGCTGCGGTCCTCGGCGACGTGTTTCGGCACTTTGGATTAACACCGTTTGTGGCGCCGCTGCACCAGTATTTGGAACTTAGCGACTCATCGACACAGCGCGTCGCTGTCGCTGGCGCTCTTATCGCGTCTTTTGTTCGGCTCGATGTCCTGAACATCGTCTAGCTCGTCTTGCCTTGTTATCGCAAACTGCTTTCGTTCGTGAAAGGATGGCATCGGTCGGTCTGGGCCACTAGCGACGGTGTCAGTATCGTGACCGACATACTGCGTATTGAGGCATGGCTGGACACAATCCCGCTTGACGCTGGTATCTTTCTCGGCGCGCCAGTCCCTGGGATGTTGCTCGCTACCGTGGAGTGGCTCATGCTCGAATATGAGCGCCCGCCCCTGTTCTGGGATTCCGTGGGGCTCGTTATCGAACTTGCGTGGCCGCTGTGGCACCTGCGCGATGTTCAGCCAGCAGCAAATATAACATGGCTTACCCCTCGGCTCGCGGAGATGCATTCGAGGCTGGTCACACCAAAGGCATGGACGGCGCTGCTAGCACTGGCTTCTACGACAGACGCCTTCGCGTCCGTTTGGACACGCTTCAAGGCTGCGTACAATTCCGTCATCAGCATGGAAGTCATGAGCGACTTTGTCGAGTTGACTCCTTGGCCCATACCACCCAACATTGTCAACCTGATTTGGGAGCTCGCTGCGACGAATATGAACGTCAACATCGGAACCACGTATAAAGTGCGGATGCTCTCGGCCTATCTGAAGCTGCTGCTGAAGCTCGAGCACCCGCCAGTTCTCGAACCCCTCGTCGCGATCGTCGAATCTTGCCATCACGCAAGGCGCCTACTTCGTGCGCTTTTGCTCTCCGGACAGGGTCTCCTTCGCTCATTGCTTCAAAATCTGGCAATAGCGGTAGCCACCTTCCCAACCATGCGCGTTATTCTCAGCCCGTTGCTCGAGTTGGTGGTCACTACTGCAGTCGCAGAAATGAATCTTCCACTCACCAAGAACTGGATCATCCCGGAGGTCGACCTTCCATGTGAGTGTCCTTCTTGCAAACGTGTCGCCGTCTTTGCCGTCGATCCCACGCGTGGCTGGCTGCAGCTCTCACCTCCTGACACGACGTGTCCCCACCTCGCCCATTACTTCGAGGGGCCGAAGGTGTTTGTCTGTGCTATGGGTTCAAAGAGTACCAACGAAACCATGACGTTGTACAAGGACAATGGACGTGCCGTCAAGATGTTCGAAATGGTCAACGCAGCGGTAGAGCTGGCGCGTACCACATTGGCGACCGAAAGCGATGTACTTATTGCCAGCTAGCCCACTCAGACGAACTGGTGGCTAGTCCCAATGAAGGCTATCCAGTCGAGTGAAGTGCAGCATGCCGCGACCCCTAGCAGTCTGTGCAGGGCGTCGACACGTCGAAACGCTGTAATTTATCTCCATTTTGCAAGATCCCATTGCAGTTTTTGCGTGTCCATTGGCACAATTCCTTGGTCGAGGTCTCATTGTTTGGCCGTCGACACGGCGGCCCAAAACCGCTAGTGCAGAGTCCAAACCCACCCGCTATCCAGAGCCTGGCCAGTTATCTCAGCGAAGGAGCATTCAAAGCTCCCATGATGACCATGGCACGAGCAGGCATGAATCTGTGAGGCCACTGCCGGGTATGTACCTCCGCGCCGGCCTTGGTGGATCAGCGTAGTGGCGTCGTCGTGAAGAAGACTCATTCTGGAGTAAGGTATGCATACGAAATAATCGGACTACGTTGTGCTGACAGATTCTGTCATTCAAAGTAACTGTGCCCCGGTGTCCAAGACCAGCTTTACACTTTTCATACCGTGTGCCCCGGTGTACCAGGCTGCCTTTCTAGCCAACAGGAAAGGCGCCAGATGCAAGATCCGGGGTTGGAAATTTACATCGTGTCGCAATCAGCGCGATGCCCACCGACACCGAGCTCTTCCGCGCCGAAGCGACGGCCGCTACCTTCTCAGATATCCGCCACGCAACGCTAGCCAACGGCCTGCGCGTGGAGTACGCTGTCCATGGCTCTGGGCCTGAGAAGGTGCTGTTGATCATGGGCCTCATGGCCGAAAAGGAGGCGTGGCTGCCCACCGTGGCCACGCTGTTGGACCCAGCCGCGGCATCCGCGACCAAGTACCAGTTTGTGACCTTCGACAACCGCGGGGTCGGTGGTACCGACCACCCCTCCGAGTTTTACACGACGTCGCAGCTGGCCCAGGACGCGCTGCAGCTGCTCGACCACTTGCAGTGGCCACAAGCGCACGTCGTGGGTATGAGGTGCGTCCCATTGCCCTCGTCTATTGGCTAAACCATCGCGCGTAGCATGGGCGGCATGATCTCCCAAGAGCTCGCGCACACCGCACCGCACCGTGTCAAATCTCTCGCGCTCATCGTGACATCTCCGGGCTTTCTCCAAGGTGCAACGCCTCGCCCCGCGCAGCTCAGCGGCTACTGGCAGCTCGCCAAAAACTTTGTCGCGCCGTCGCGCCACCAGATCGCCACCAAGATGGTGTACGTCCTCTACACCGACGCCTACCTCGAACGCGTCGTTGACGGCGTTGCACTGGGCACCCACGTGTACAACTACCACTGGGACCGTCTCACGCACGCACGGCAGTCAGCCACGGGTATGTATGGCCAGTACTCGGCCGTGCTGCGGCACCACATGAATGCGACCCGCCTCGATGAGATTCGCAAGGCCGGCTTCCCGATCCTCGTCATCGGCGCCCGCCAAGACCGCCTGCTTCACCCAAACAACTCGGACATTTTGTACGAATGCCTCAAGAGCTCCAAGACACGGCGCATCATGTTCGAGGATGCTGCGCACGGAGTGCACGTGGAAAAGCGAGTCGAGGTTGCCGCAGCGCTAGACGCCCACTTTTGTCCAGCCAGCGCGCTCTGAAGGGGCTACGACGCCGAGGCGCCATCCAGCGAGCGAGTAGCCTGAGTGGCACCTAATTGAACTTGTTTTATTCAATGGTACTGGTCGAGTGGAGGTTTGCCATCGTCACTGGCGTGCCAGCGTAGGGCATCGAAGCCGCTGGCATGAGCGGAGGCATGTCTCGGGTCGCACCTGCCTCTGGCGAATGAGGAGATCATGACGCGGCTAAGATTAGGATTGAAACGCATGTGACGTTACGCCGACTCATCTAATGCCGGTGAAGACGATCAAGGTCGCGGCGCGTCGGGACAATCAGCTACCGGACACGGCCATCACGGTCTATGTCAGCACGTGTCAGGGACCTTCGTCCGACAAGTTCACCACGCGTGTGTCCCGCGTCGCGACGTTGGAGACGATACAGACGTTCCTCATGGAGCAATGGCGCATCGCCAAGCACTCGCTCATGAACGTGCCGCTGAGCGACCACGTGTACAGCTTTCAAGGTCGCATCATGCGCCATGAAGCCAACGTGGACATCTACTGTGAGTTTCTCGTACGTCGCTATAGCTCTCGACGGTACAATTGTAGACGTCGGTGACGGTGACACAATCTTTCTGCGGTTGCCAGGGCTTGGTCCCGTCATGACTCCTTGGGCCATGTCCACGAGCGAGCTACGAGAGGAACTGCAGAGCCGACGGGCGTACCGCCCCAACCTCCTTCCCGAAGAGCTCGTATGAGTTTCGCTTCCCATAGCCTCACCGCGGGGACTAGATGTACCAACTTCAACACCTCCTCCAGCGGGAGAGCCGGCTGGGTCGCCTACAAAAAGCCACCAAACGCGGGTACTCGGAGGAAGTCCGGCGCATCACGCAGGAGCTGGCACAGCTTGAACGTGACGAAGCTGCGCGTACCAAGGCCGAGGCGTCGCAGCAGCGCCCGCGGCCTGCATCGCTTAAGTGGCCGTTTCCGCCAAGCACGAGCCGCACCGTGTTTCTATCGATCGCCGAGCTCGAGCGCAGCTACCAGCAAATCCCTCGCGACGTCTTCGAGCCGGCGCTGCTTGTGTTCGACACGAACCGCGACTGGGTCTTTGCCAAGCACACGCGACTCCAAAAGT
Source organism: Achlya hypogyna (assembly GCA_002081595.1). Taxonomy (NCBI): domain Eukaryota; phylum Oomycota; class Saprolegniomycetes; order Saprolegniales; family Achlyaceae; genus Achlya; species Achlya hypogyna. The sequence goes on along the minus strand of JNBR01001431.1, from coordinate 135,953 downwards.
CGGCGTTCGACTATAAGTACATGGCGTACGACAAAGATTTTCTCGACATGCTTGTCTTTAAGGAAGAAGCGAGCCACGTGTTTTGGTTCCAGGTAGGCCCACCGAGACCTCCGCCGGCGACGAGGCGCGTAGCCTGAGCGGAGCTTCGAGGCGCTCTCGGCCTTCCTCACCCGCCTCGTGGACCCAAAGACGCAGCGGAACTACCAACCGCTCATGCTCGAGTCACCCAAATGGCTCACGCTTGGCGGACACAACGGCTGGGAGGGCAAGCAGCGTCGCGACGGCCGAAAAGTGCTTGCGCACATGAAGCCCATCTTCACCACGTACGTCACGATGCCAGCGTCGCCGACCGCCGACTGTGCTTCTGCAGGAGCGTCCAGAGGGTCGTCACCAACCTCGAATCCCAGAGCTTCGACACCGTGGCCGTGAAGGAAATGCTCAAGCAGGCCAACCCGAGCCTCGTCTTCCTCGACGAGTGACGCCTCTGCGACGAGTAGCATCGTGCGCTATATTAGTAAGACTAGTTCAACTACGCAGACAGGACGACGCGGACGGCGGCCGTGAGGCACACAACGACGACGATCACACACACGTCGTCGAAGAGCTTCTTGGCCATGCGCAGGAGGTCGCGCAACATGGGCATCTGCGCCAGCACGAGCTTCATGATCCAGCCGCTGTCATCCGATTCGTGGTCACCAGTGACGGGTACGCCAACGACGGCACGCGCGCCCTTGAATAGGGCGCTCATGAGGAGGCGGATGAGCACGGGGAAAAGCATGAGGGGCGGGTGGGCCATGGACGGCAGAAACCAGCCGAGGACAGACGTCTGTGGGGGCACCATAGCTGACGCTTCTAGGTGAGCAAGGATCGACAAATCCACTTGGTCACGTTCGAGCTGCTGCTTCACCGACTCAATGGGAATGCCCTGGGCAAGGAGCGCTTGGACGGCCGCGTACTGTGGGTTGGAGAGCAGCGACACTGACGCCGCGAGGCCCTCGAGATCGAGCGTGAGCCCCACGACGATGGCGGCAACAAGGATCACGAGGAGCGCACCAGCCTGTTCCATCTTGAAGAGGGTCACGTCGCGGGAGTAGTTGGACTTGGCCGCGTCAGTTGTACTGCGGGGCGCGATGGGCGCTGGTGCCTCCGTGCTCTCGTTCGCCGTGGTTGCAGGCGCCGTCGACGTTGCTGGCGTCGCCGCGTCAGTCGTCGCTTCGTTGAGCCCTAGGCGCTCATTGAGCTTTTCTTGCTGCTTTTGCTTGCGCAGGGCAGCGTCGCGACGGCGCTGGGCCGGGTCGACGCGGACAGTCGGCATGACGAGTTCCTTCTCTGCAGCCGCTTCGTTTTCGAGTTCCTTGGCCATGTCATCGAGAGCATCGTGGTCGGGGTCGGCCGTGGGCTTCAGGACCGCCGCTTGGCCGGTCACATACTTGAGCCGCTTCTCCTGCGAAGCCAGAATGCGGGCGCGGCGTTGGGCGCGGGCGTCGGCCATCGTCGTCTCTTCTTGTGGGCACGAGCAACGTGGACGATGCCACCAATCACCGTTCGTCGGCTAAAACCACCACACTTAATTTTTTAAATAAGAAATTATTTATTTAACGAATGCACAACTTGTCCTTCGCAACCAGCCGCCCAGTGCCAGCGGCAGTCACCAGCTCCTCCATGCGGCAGTAGACCTACGCGCGCCTGCAGCGCTAGCCACCAAGTTCTGCGCTCCTGTAGTCGCTGACGGCTTCAATGCGCGACATACTTCACGCTGCATCTCGTCGGTGATTCCTCGAGGTCGAGGCTCAGGCATTTACAACTTCGCGCTTCGGGCCTCGTCAGGTCACACCTTGCACTGCTGACGCCAAAATACCAAATGCATCCATTGAATCATACGGGCTCAATTGCCCTAGCCTCACGCAACGGGCTGCGGCGGCTCGTCTGGCACGGCCACTTCAATAGCTTGCGGGGAAACGGCCTTGCCGTCGGGCTCGGCCTTGCCTCCAGCCAGCTCCGTTTGCACGCGCTGCAGCCACGTCGCCGCTTTTGTGTAGCACGCATTCAGCTCTGTCGCAGCGCGAAAGCACTCGGCGGCCTCGGGAAGCCTAAGCGGCGTCAGAAGCGGCCCCGAGACGCCCGTACCGCTGGGTGCTGTAGTAGCAGAGGCCCATGTTGTGGTACGTGACATGGTGTTTGCCCATCTCGTCCAGCGATGCCGTGTAAAAGGCCAGCGCCTCGTAGTATTCGCGCATGCCGTAGTAGACCCGTCCGATCTCGAACGCGATGTCCTGCGGTGGTGAGCGAGTTTCCTGTGCAAACGGTGGCTACCTTGTCCTTGTCCAGCTGGTAGTAATGCTTCCAGGTCTCGCTCAAGCACAGTCGAACGTCGGCTTTGACCTTCAGCGGTGCCGTCGGCGACTGGTCCAAGAGAACATCGCGGAACTTGTACAGCAGGTCGGCATCGTAAAAGCTCAGCTTGAGCAGCGCAAGCACGCCCTTGAGACTCGGTGGCTTAGCGTCCTCCTACGCGGCGTCAGGGTCGCTGGTTGATGCCGCAAACCTTAAGACTTTTCTGCATCACAAAGAAATCGTTGGGCCCAAAGCTCACGAGGCCGTCGTCGTACACGAGCGCGGTGTGGGGGAACTGCCGGCTACGCTCCGCACACAGCTCGTCCAGGGCGTTGGTCTGTGCGGCCTGGGCGTCTTCGGCTGGTAGCACGAAGAGTGACACTTTGAGGCTGGCTTCTTCCTGGGGGTTGTGCAGCGCAAAGCCGCCGCGGCTGGCCACATACACGCCGATCGCATGGTAGTTGACCCTACGCAGTGTCGTTGCGCTTGCGATGCCGGACGGAGGCTACATGACAGAGAAGCTGCCGTGAACGGCGATATGGGGGTCTGCAAGGCCGCGAAAGTGGTCGGGGTTCGTGTGGCCTTTGTCGCCCGAGAGCAGGAGCAGCTGGTTCCGTGTGAGGGCCTTGAGCCGCTCGATGGCTTGAAGCGCGCCGATGGGAACGAGAAAGGTCGCCGGCGAGCTGCCGTAGTAGTCGTGGTACCACTGCAGCACCGAGTTGAAGTGGTGGTTCGTGCCGTAGTACGCGGATGTAATCGGGTCGTATTGGTAGAGGTTCGAAAGTCGCTTGATGATCTCCGGGTCGAGGATATCTATGCCAGCATGAGTGCAACGTCGCAAGTGCAAAGGGGACCTGGCTCGTGCGCATGGGTAGAGCCGACGCTGATCAAACCTTGCTTCAACAGCCCGTTCTCGACCTGTGGGTATCGTGACAGACCCATAGGGCAGACATGGACGCACGCGGAAGAGTTCGTGGTGCAGCGTGTCGAAGAGGTAGTTGGCAACGATGCACACGGGGTTGGCAAGTGATTGTGGCGAAATAGTCGTGTTAGCGTGCAGCAGGTTCAGCGAGGTGTCAGTCGTCGCGTCGAAGATGGCGAAGTCAACGAGACCCTCAGCAACGAACGGCTGCAATGCCGGGTGCGTCTTCCAGAACTTGAGGTTTGCGTCGGTGAAATCGGTCATGATGTACCGAATCTGGCGCAGCGGAAACTTGAGCACGGGCTCAAGCGCATGGAGCCACTGACAGAAGTAAAAGGAAAACTTGCCGCTGCCCGTGCCCAACTCCACTATGTACAACGGCTCCGATGCGTCCAGTTGTGCAGCCGCGTCGGTGAGGTACGCGAGCAACACCTGCACGTAGCTACAGAGGCGTTAGTCGCGCTTCTTAACACTTTGCAGTGCAAGGTACCGCTTCGCGATGAAGGTGTTTGACGTGATGAAGTGAGGCACGATACCTAACGCCCACGACTCGACGCCTTGTCGCTCGTAGAAGGAACTCATCAGGCGCCATAGATGACACGTTGAGAAGGGCGTGAAGGGCTCGATTTGGCACCGTTCCTGCTCGACGACGCGAGGTTCGTCTTCCTTTCCTGTCGCTGCCTCCGTCGCAACCGGGTCGTGGATGTCATTGGGCTGGGGAAATACAGCGGCAGGGGCGGGCGGTACGACGTCTTCGGCCATGGCCACAGTAAGGCTGGCGTCCATGCTCCTCTGGCGTCGACCGTTCGCTTCTCAACGGTTGCAGCGAAAGATTTGCGTGGAATTTCGAAAAACCTCCGGGACTTGATACAACAGAAGGTCGCACAGCGAAACGTGGCTATGTGCACGCAACTCGACAATGACAGGATCGGCAACGGAGCCACGGGCATCGGTGCCGCCATTGCCGCGGCCGGTAGGCAACGTCTTCCACGCTCCAGCTTGAATACGGCTTGATCAATGCTAAATCACTGCTGGCTGTGCCTCGCTTAGACCATACTCCGCTGTGGGCTTGGCGTCAATAGTTGATCACAGCTCAGTCTGCAGAGGCTCATGGGAAGCAACGGAGCACTTCGCCATTGGCAGTCGTGCCCCGCGCTGCGCCTTCCACGCTGCAAGGGTTCAGCATGTTTGTGTGCCGCGGCGAGATGTGCGAACGTTCATCGTTGGTCATTTCAACGGCGTCGAAGCTTTTAGGTAACGACGAATCTACTTCGAGTTGTGACGACGATGTCGACGCCTGTGAGCTTCCGTCTGCACGCGGCGGGGCCCGTGGGCATCGCGCATCTGTGCCAGAAGGGCGACTGGGTCCCCGACAAGGACCGCACCCACTGTGCCGGGTGCCATCAGCTCTTTTCTTTCCTCGTGCGCAAGCACCACTGCCGACTTTGCGGCGACATAATCTGCCACCGCTGCTGCCAGCACTTGCGCCTTCGCGACACCCACCGCGTCCGCGCCTGTGAAGCGTGCATCGCGAAGAGCAGGCTCTTGTACAACGACGACCTTGAACCCCAGAGCCCACAACACGTGCCCACGACACGACACCCGCTCCTAGCTTCCACCACCGCCGCCGATAGAGGCGACTACGAGTTCTGGGTTGCTTGGGTCGGGTTGCTATACATCGTATGCTGTGGGCACTGGAGCTTATTGCTCGGCCTCATTGGCGTCGCAGCCGTGCTGGCGATGCTCCTCTGGTCATTCGTCGCTGTGGAACTGCCCTTCCGTCAACGAAACCACCCCGTGGCCCCGTTCGATTCCTGCTCCGGGCGCTAAGAGCGCAGGTGTTCATTGCTTAAGCATCTACACATGCGCCTATCTATGCATTCGTGTTGACTTGGCCACCGCGCTACTTGAACAGACGCGTGTAGGTGACGACGATGAGCGACAGAACGGCGAGAAGCAGAGTCAGATAGAGCCAGCCGACCTTGCCGAACGGGCTCGCGTACGGATTCTTAGGCAAGCTCGAGAGCTTGAGCTGCTCCTGGACGAGCGCGAGGCGCCGGCGCAGGCAGTACACGAAGAACGCTGGAATGACCCACTACGAGCCACGTCTGTGAGGTTGGCGCGGCTGCCGGACGTACCTGGATCCCAAGGCCCGCATACGCGCCGGTGATGCCGACGAGCATGCCAACATCCTCGGTGCAGAACGCGACGAGCAGCGGTGGCACCACGGCGGCGATGGCGAAGAGCGTCGTGGGACTGCAGTGGCGGCCGTGGTCGGGCGAATTGGGCGTGCCCTTGAAGAGTGTGTGCAAGTTCTCTCGAAGGGTGATGCAGATGATCGGGAAGGTCGTGCTATGCGCACTTCAACTGCTGCAGCCAGGACGAGGGTACCTCAGCGTGAAGACAGGAAAGAGGCTCAAGAAGTACGCGAAGAAGCGCACAGGGTACTGGTTGAAGTTGAGCGTGTACACGTCCTAAGCAATGGCTCGGCGTCGGTGGCGCGGGCGGCTCTCACACCTGGATCTCTTCCGGCTGAAAGCGAAACGTCGCTGAAAACGACAGAATCACATAGACGAACATGACCGCCTGGTTCCGCGGACGTGAGGTGAGCAGATCGCAGGCGACGTACGATGAAGGCGTAGAGCAGCACGAGCCCGACGGTCCGCTTCTTGGAAATGGGCGCGATGATGCCGGGAATGCTGTGGTGGCACATGAACGAATATATGACGACGCCGAAAAAATCGGGCAGGGACACAAGGTCTTCGTGGCCGACCACGTCGGCGAAGCTACGACCCTCGCCCCGCGCGATGCCCACGAAGGCAAGCGTGATCATGAGCGCGAACGACGCATGGCGCATGACGGTTGTGATGAGCTGGATGCACTGTGTCTTCTGCATGTGGCCGAACGCGAACGACCCGAGCGTCAAGCCAAAGACGCCGACGAGAACGCGGTAGAGCTGCGCGCTGCTGAGCGATACATTCGGGCAGTCCCACACTGTCGCGTTGTGTGTAGGGCGCGGGCAGATAACCTCGCGAAGCGACTTGGGAATCGCTAGCGACGTCGGTAAGCGCGTATCGATTTCGACGCAACGACGTACCGACGGCATAGATGGCGAGGTCGCCATATAAGTACGCGATCGTGCACATGTAAAATGCCACGAGACCCTTGTGGGAGAAGAGCTCATGGGCAATGGCCGCTAGCTCAATCTACAGCCAGTGGATCGGTGCCACGCGCGTGGCCTCCCGTACCTTTTCCGAGATGTCGAAGCGCAGTCCTGAGACGTAGCCTTCGTCGTCCTAGATGTGTTCATGGGCTATGGCTGGAGGTGCCAAACAAACCTCCGTGTGCACCAGGAACGGCACCGCCTCCGACTCGAGCTCGGGTGCGGCCTGTGAGGCGCGGATCACGGTCACGGATCCCTGTTTCACAGAAGAAGGTACCGCATAGACATCGAGACGACGGAGCGCGTTCACGCCAGCGATGGCCTCGACGACGTATGTGGCTGAGACGTAACTCACGAGGCCAAGGAGTCCCAGGGCAGCGAGGCCATAGAGCAGGCCTACCTGCGCGAAGGCGTGCGGGATCGTCAAGGCGCCAGCACCCACGATGAGGTTGAATAGGAAGACGAAGCCCGTCGCAGGCGAGTACGTGCCGACGTACGTCGTGTCGCCGGCCATCTCGCAGGTTGAAATCTGCCACCCACCCGCCCGCGATCCACTTTCTCATTGGTCGCTTAAACTTCTTTTTCACCAATCACAAGTCGCCGACAGCCGCTCTGGTTCAACTGCAAGCTGCGGTGTGGGAGGCGCTGCATGTCGCGCCGTCGTGCGGAAGCCTGGCGTCAGCGGCGTCGCCACAGTTGCGGCCCTGTCTTCTCGCACATATTGCTCCTTAAGCCACAAGCGTGCCCATATGACAGCCTCGGCGTCTCCCTGCGAACTAGGAATCCCGCTGACGCCGCGACAGTGACCGGCGTCGGCCACGTTCGCTGCATGCCGCGACCCTGTGATGGCATTGTGCAACAAAATTTCAGTTCCCGCAGCGTCGATGACAGCGTCTACACCAGGTTTCCTTCTAGGCGCAGATGGCTTCAGAGGCGACACTAGAGTTATTACCAGAGGGCTTCGCCGTTGCCGCTCTGTGGCTCCGTGCGAGCGGCGTGGGTGTTGTCATACCTGTCGGAGGAGGCTCGGAAGACCGTGGGACGTAATACACCGACGGTAATCGTTTTATCAAAAACCCTATCGCTCTACTCAATCTAGCCCTTCATGTGGTCCTGCACGAAGCTGAACGAGTCCTTCTGCGCCATGAAGCCGAAGCCCGACTGCTTCTCTTCGTTCGGGTCTTGAATCGTCTTGGCGATGTAGCCCGAGGGGATCATGGCTGCACCCATCGCTGGCGGGGCCATCATGCCCATGCTTGGCCGCGACATCAACGGCGGCGCCCCTTGTTGGGGCGGCTGCATGTACCCCATGTACTGCTGCGGCTGGCCGTACTGCTGCCCATACGCTTGCTGCCCATACGGAGCTTGCTGACCGTACTGCTGCGGTGCAAACTGCTGCGGCTGCCCGTACTGCGCTTGCTGTGTCGGCTGCGTCGGCTGCGGCGCTTGAAGCAGCGGATCGAATGCCATGACCGGGGTCACGCTCTTCACCTCACCGCCGCCAAGCGTCAGCCCACCGAACATGTCGGTCGTCGCTTGCACCGATGCCGCCGGCGCCGACGGTTGCAGCCCCTCGAAGAGCGACGGCGCAGCAGCGGGCTGCGCCGACGGCTCGTCGAAGCCGCCGAGGAGGTCGGTGCTCACGGCGCTACCCCGCGGGGCTGGCCGCGACGCACGCTTGTCGGCTGTAGGCTGTGCGGTCGTGGCGTGGCCCAGGGCGTGCAGGATCTTGACGGCGCGATCGCGAACGGCCGCCTTGTCGGATGAAGCAGCATTTTGTAGCGCATCGTAGTTGTCGGCAAAGTACTCATGGAAGGTCTCGCAGCCCGACGTGTTGAGAAGCCCATCGATGACCGTGAGCGCCTTGGAGACAACTTGCCACGCCTCATGCTCAAGGCATTCGTCCAGGATTGGCCCCACGACTTCGGCATCCAGCGTCAGGGCACTCTTGAGGAACGCGTCGAGCTTGTCTTTGGGAGGCACAGCCCGCATGCCGCCGGGGGGGCACAGGGCTTGGATCACGTTGCGCTCGTAGGTGCCGTCCGAGGCGGCGCCCGAGGTCACCATGGGCGCAGGGTCCGATGGTCGGCGGTAGCCGAAAGAGTTAGGCGGCGCTGTGCTGGCCGAGGCGCCCGCGTTGTTCCAGTCGGGCGTCGAGTAACGGCCTTCGTTGCGGTACGAGTCAGCAGGCGACGGCGACGGTGCGGGCGGGCGCACTGGCGGCGTCACCGCCGGCGTCGGCAACGCGTCCCACACGCCGCCAACGCGACCCTTGCGACGGTCGCCATCTATGTTCCTGTGAGCCTGGCATGGGGGTTGTGGGACGCACCGTAGGCCTTCTGCTTGAGGTCCTTGGCGGCCGACGACCGGTCGTCGTTGCCGTACCCGCTGTTACCGTAGCCACCACTGCCGCCACCGGGAGCGGCATAGCCGGTCGGGCCGCCATACGAGCTGTTGGGTCGGTAGGGCTCGGAGGGGTTGTACGTGGAGCTGGCATTGGGGTTGTACGCGCCGCTTGTGGGGCCGCGGTTCGTGGCGAAGCTCCAGCCTTCAGGTGGGTTCGCCGACCCCGGGGGACCGCCCGCGAACGTCACCTGGGGCTCGTTGCTCCGGAATTTGGACGCTTTGTCCTTGAGGCTTTCGAGGAAGCCCTTGTCTGAGATGCACGGGTTAGCGTAAAGTTGACAGGATTGAAGGGTACCTTTCTTGTCTTCAAAGAGCGGGTTGCCCATGCCAGTAATCTGGGGACCGCCGTATCCGGGTGGGCCAGCGGTGCCTGGGTATGGCGGTCCACCGTAGCTCGGCTGTGCCTCCGAGCCCGGATACGGGGGGCCGTTGTAGCCGCCGGGGGCACCACCAGGGTAGGCGGGGCCTTCGTAACCGCCTTGGCCTTGACCAGGGTAGCCACCAGGGCCACTAGGACCAGCCGGACCGCCATAGCCGCCGGGGCCGCCGTATTGACCTGGACCGTTGTTGAAGTTGCCGTTGCTGAATTGTGGCTGGGGGCCTTGATCTTTCCCGCCCCATGAAAGTTTGTTCGACCACCCACCCGACGACTGCTGTTGCATCGCGTCCGGGTTGCCCACGCCCTTAATACGGCCCTGAATCCCTGCGGCTGCCGTCGGCGCCGTGTTCGTGTCGAAGATGGCTTCCAAGCACTCTTTCGCAGCTTCGCGTACGCGGCGATAGTACTCATCGCCCTTCAACGGATCCGGCGGGCCTCGGAATTCTACGCACCATAAGTTGCCCGCACAATGCACATGCAAAGGCCTACGCAGTGCTTCCTTAACAAGAGGGACGTGCTTTTGCATGTCACGGCGGAACTCGCCCCGGCCTTCTCGACACACCTGCTTGATGACTTGCAGAGCTTTGTACTTGATGTTGGGCTGCTTCTTCTTGAGGCGGCCAATAAGGTACTCCTGCACCTTCATGCACGTCTCGTACGAGTGGTTCGTCATGCGTGCGATCTCGCCATAGAGGTACCCCGGCGTCGGCGCATCCGCGTCTTCCGTCGCGCGGGCGAGCACGTTCTTGTCCATCCTCTCGTCGTCTTCGAAATATGGGGCAAAAAGCTGCCTACCGTATCCGGATACACCATCCGGCATTTTGAGATCCAAGCCACCTGGCCCAATCACAAGCACGAACGCCGCGAAACTCAACGATTGAGTTTCACCCGTCGGTTGAGTTGAGCGACAAAGCACAAGCAGCTGTGGCGCTTGCTTGGGGCTGCGGTGCGTGCTTTGCACAGGTATCCACCATGAGCTATTCTATGTCTGTGCGGCGTCGGTCTCTTGAAGCCCCATTGACTGGGCCTTCGGTGTGTCGAATGCAAACGTTATCAGTCATCCCGGCTGTTGGTGTTGCCCAGTGGATGTTGGGTCGCGTGGCACTGGGAGCTAGGGAGGCATTAGCGGCCTTCTTCGACATATCCACGGAGCTGCGTACGAAGCGACAGATCAAAGTGGCAGCGTGGCCTGGCATCGTGAAGCGCTATGAGTTCTGCAGGCATTGAAAGTGCATGGATATACTTGCATACAAACTCACAGTGAGATACTGGCTTTTCGCCCCTGAAACTCAATTTCCAAATCTTGTGAGCCACCGTGGCGCCACGTGGTGAGGTGGCAGCGCCGTCGACACATGTTACACAAGTAAGTACTACGTAGTAATTGTGTACAACTAACGCTACGAAGCTAAGGTCCTCGAGTCCGCTCAGGTACAGAATCTGCGTTTCAAGTCCAGGATGCCTTCAGTATATTCAAAGCGTGACCCAACGCTGCTCCACCGCACTCGTTGCTGATAGGCGGTCAACGTTGCCGCAGGCGTACATAGATTTGGAGCGACGACGGCATTGTGGTCGTTCGCGCATTTGTGTTGTTCACCCCTATTGCTTGACTCCGAACTGGACTCGATCCGTCATAATAGACGAGCTCCGTCCGATTATTGGGAGTGTTCGGTGGCTAGTCTCGCGATCACCGACAGTTGTCCTAGCTACAACCCCGCCAAGCGGCTCACCGTGGGTTGTGTGCTATCGTTGCTGTTGCCATTCACCATCGCCTCATCCACATGTGTCTCCCCGAACCTATGCGGTTCTTATTGGTGGCTGTGTTGGAGTCGCCACCTCTATTTGGCAATAGTATCGGTAAATTACGTCCACATAAAACCAAACTTGCACATTATAGCTGTATTTGAGCCTACCACCGGTGCTCCAGAACTCACTTAACGGGGTTCACTGCGGTGCAAGCGTCCGTGGTGAGCGATGCTGTGGTATATTTCTATGATCACAGCAGCCAGTGGCGACGTTATATTTACAAACACCAGGTCAATTTCGACACGTACAGTGAACTCTAATCGATGTTGGCGCCCGCGTCTTGGAGCATCTTAACAACGGTCTCATGGCCTTCAAACGTCGCCATCCAGAGCGGTGCATAGTACACACTGGCGTCCACTACACCTGGTTGGGACTCTAGCTCTGACAAATACTACCCGAGACGTGTTTCAAAGCGCATTCTCGGAAGTGCAAAGTCCCCATGAGGCACCGCCAACACTTGTACGGGAGACCCTTTGAGTAACTTGACAAGTCCTCGAAGCACCGCACATCAAGTCGCATGCAACGAGTTGCCCAAGGGACAGTGAGTGGCTTCGATTATCAGAATAGAGCATCTTCTTGCTAAAGATAGTTTGGTGCCAATATGGCGGTTTTGGGCGCGCCGTTGAAAAAGGCGGTACTCTGCATTTGGCGATGGCAGGCGACTTCAGCACCAAGTGCCAGTACAAGACGGGCAAGTGCTTCAAGGAGAGGACCCGCAAGCGCAACGGCGAAGTGCACTCGCTCTGCGAGGAGCACCGGTTGAAGCAAAACATGATCCAGCGCCGAAGCGACCGCAAGTACCAGTCCGTGCACGCCGTTCGCCGCAAAGAACGATCGGAGAGGAAAGCGCTCTTGAAAAAACAGGCTTTAAACCCCACCCCGTTCGTGACGTTGCCCACCGTGCTCCCGACCCTCCACCTGCAACACCCTATCTCATTCGCCAGTCCTGTCATCACTCGACGGCTACCGGATGTCATTTCCCCCGCGCCATCGGCGGTGCAGGCGTCGGGGCTTCTACGACGGAACAAAATTTCAACTGCACCCTTCGAGAAGAGCTGGCGAGGAGCCATATCTCAACCGTTTGAGACCCCGTTGCTACCATCGCCTACTACATTTATGCCCCGCGACCTCTTCGGCGCTACTCCCGATGGCGGTGCCCCCGAGGCATGGACCGACGATGACGTCCAGCTACTGCACTCGTTGCTTCTCGTGTAACCTTTTACAAAAATGCTCCGCTTGGAAACATGAATCTCGGTAGTGTGTAGACTGCTGACAACAAATATAGAAACCGAAATCTAGAAGTCCACCCAGGTGCCAACGTGATAGTGTTCCTCGTACCTGGTAATCAATGGAAGCATGCAAGCGGGCGACCAGGAAAGCCCTCGTTGTGTGGTTGTCAAGGAACATTCGCCCCTGTTGGGGTTGTGGTCGGCACATCCGAGGCCGACGGCAGAGCCAGGCCAACAAACTGGTCGACCCAGATGATTATTGTTCAGGGCTGAGAACCAGCAACACCAGTCGGTCGCGCCACTTTGCCCTACCCAGATCACCAGAGGCGGCCACGTCAGTGTCACGGAGAAGCCATCGCCTCAAACGTCACGACACCGGACGTCAGACCTTGGTCATCGTCAAAGCGTATCTTGTCAAGATGCATTCGCCTACATATTAAAGATCATTTTCGGTTTAGATTCGGCTTGGTCCAAGTATATTGTCGTCAAGTGTGAAATTCGTGTTAAAAGATGGGCCACTTGAACTCGTAGATTCAAGTTGAAGGCACCCACACATGTCCCGCCTCTCCATACAAATCCCAAGTTTAATTCTATTTTTAGCAGCGATGACAAAGCGGCGTGTTTTTTTGTAAGTTGGCCGATGAGTAATTTCAAAAAAACAACGACGAACCATTACGCACAATACAAAATATAAGTTGGTACGATCCCTCAATTTTAAAAATATTTCATGAAACAAATACCGCATTTCCTTTTAATGACGTCCTTTGTATTGTGTTGCGTCATCCAATTTGTATGATTCAACACTTTTCAATAATTTAAAAGCACGTATCATGCCAATCACTTGCAAATGGTATTGTGTCTACAGCGGTGAAAAAAAAACGACTTCGTGTCGCATCCCTGGATGGGTAAATATAATTTTGAGATGACGAATCTAGAGTTCGTATGCAGTGTCTCAGGGTATCGCCTTTGACAGGTGAAAATGGACCTGAAGCTATTAAATCCAGTTGCAAAACGAAGGGGTATGCGTTCTCGCAGGTCTGGCGACATCCGTGTTCGGCGAGGAAGAAGATTCTTGTGACTTCGGATTGTGGCCAATGGTAGCGCGGGAAATCCTGATACTCGATTGGGATTGGTGGAATTCACGGCCATATTATCGGATTCGAATCCTGGAGGGTTTTTCTGGCGCAATTAAAAAAATACGTGTGAAACTGGCCTCCGAAGGGCGGGTATACAAATCGGAAGACATTCGTGGCACGGTTTTTTGCTCGAAATTTCATTTTTCAATTTTGCAATAATTCCCAAGATCGAGCCCCATCTTCCGTCGCCTCATGACTCCTCGCACGGACGATGCCCGCTCCATGGACGCGCAAGCGGACGTGGACTTCCTCATGCAAAAGAACATGCGAAAGATCCGCATGAAGGCCATCACCAAAAAGAAGGGTAGCTTGCCCACACACCCGTTGGCGCCATTTCCGACCATCTCACCCAAGGACAAGAAGCGCGAGTCAAAGGCGCATGTGTTAAAGAAGGACTTTTTTGCACACGAAGCGCCAGCGGCCAAGATTGTTGACGCAGAGACAATTGTACCAGCCTCGCCCGAGCGTCGCAGCATCACGATCTTCGAGTGCGCCAAGCTCTTCAATGACAAAGGACAGGTGCTCACACCGCAAGAGTTTGAACTTGGCGGTTCGCCATGCTCCATGTCGCCAAGCCCGAGCAGCGACTACGGCTCGTTTGGCTCTCTTGGTCGCAAGTCCAAGAAACTGCACAAAAAGTCGCTTAAGACCAAGCCGCTCAGCACGTCGCAGATGTTACGGGAAATGGCCTGGGAGCAACTCATGCTCGAACTCATGACCGCTCTACTTCCACGCATCGACGTTCTCTCGGAGCTCAACCGCAACCTTGTCGTCTCGTCGGCATCTAAGGCCATGGACCTCGTTGCTTTCCAGCAGCAGTTGTCAGCCCGTCTTCTCCAGCTCCACAACGAAGAGTCCGAGCTACCACCGCCATTCACGCCTGCGGCCAAACTGGTGCAGAAGTACATCAACTCGAACCTCGTGCAGCTCATGGCGTACGAGTTCATGAAGGTCAAGGATGCGCGAGCCGCCACGGCGCACAGTGACATCCTCCTCGCCATCTATGATACGGTACCCGCGCTGCGCTTCGACGTCCTCAACGCGATTGAAGCTGCCGCGATCGAGCTCTACAACCTCCAAGGCGCTTCGGGGAGCTCTCTGCCAGGCGTGTCCATGGACGGGCTCGTGACACTCGTCGGCCACATCGTGCGCTACCAGCGCGACGCGGCCGTTCGCAACCACGAAACCCTGTTCGATGACATGGACGACGGGCTCGACGACGTGCCCGAAAGTGACGACGACGCTGCCGTCTATGCCAGCGCGAAGCGATCGCTCACTATGTTCATTCGTTCTTGGTCCCTCACCAGTGTTGCGACCAACGAAAAGTACCCTGCCGACTCGGCCTTCTCGGGCAGTGCCAATCTCGCTAGCAATCCAACCGTCAAGGCTCTTGTGGGCAGCGTCCAGTCTCTGACGCAGGCGTCGCCGCAGCAGGGCCTCGACTTCCTCATGAGCTGCCTTCTGCGGCGATGGCCGTCGCGATGCACGTCGCGCCAACTGCTCTGCCTCCGGCTCATCGCCGTCCTCCTGGTGCAGCTGGCGTCCGCAAACGTGTACATGGAGCTCTTCCCGCGGGCTGTCTATGACGCCTTCCAGCGGATTCGCAGCTGCATTTTGTCGCCCCATGTACTCGTTGCCCGCGAAGCCGGCGCTCTCTGCGACGACGTGCACTTGCAGCACCTGTTCTTGCTGCGGGACAAGACCCTGTTGGACATGGTGTCGTCCGCGCTCCACGACAACGCCAAACTGCACTGGAACAAACAGATCCAGGCGCAGTCAGACGACCGGTTCGATGCGATGCTCGACCTGGCGTAGATTCGATGTTATAGTTCTAGGAAACCCACAAAAATACCATATTTATCGCAGCAGCTTGGTCTTGCCCCCCTTGGTGAACCCGCAAGTCCACCTAGGGCGTGCAACTTGCTGCTGTTGCTGCCATCCATCACTTGTCTATTGCCTGCCAGCATCGTGGCTCATGTACACTCGTCTGTGACCCGCAATGGCAAAGCGGCGATTGGTGTACAGAACATACAATCATCTCGAGCCCCTGCCAGGCATCATGGGTCATCCACCTGTACAGTACGTTGTCCACTTCATGCGATGTGGCAAAAGCTCGGCAAGTGTTAAGGTGACGAAGCAAGCGTCTGTCTGTGGTGGCGAAGTGCCATTAACCGCCTTTGTGTAGATGAAGCTCGTCTACCGCGGAGAAAGGAGATCGCCAAAACGCCTGTGTACTGGGTCGTTCACAGCATCAACAGCGATGCGGCGTGCTTGCTTAACCGCCCTGTGCTCCAAGAAGTCGTTGTACAAAAGTGGGAGGTATGTTCGTCGTGGTTTCTTGTATCAAGAGCCGCACGCTGACCTAGGAGTTCGGCCACCGAATGTTTATCGAGTACGTCGGGCTGTATGCCCTCCTCCTCATGACGATGACTCACTCGGCCACAATGCACGTCAGCGACGCCGCAGCTTACCCAGTTCAGCTGCAGGTGTGGGTCTATCTTGGTGTGTCACTCGGCATCATGGTGCTATTGGCGTGGGTGTCCCCAGGCTACACAACTTTCGCGGCCGCTTGATCCACCTTGGCGTTGTCTTGACTGTGGCGTCCGTGGTTCTCTTCAACCAGTACATGGAGCGGCTCATGGCAGCCATCAACTGGTCGACTTTTGTACTCACGAACAACCTGCTGCTTGGAGTGCTAGCCTTGATCTTTCACGCCTTTGAAGTCTACGAGTACTCCTCCATGATCTCTCAGGAAGCCCAAGAGACAATGGCGCACGGCAGCTCGATATTCCACAAGGCGTTTTTCCGTATCGCCATGTGCCCGGTTCTCATCTCAATCGACTTTTTCATGACTCCCTTTGGCACCCACGTCAACAAAGAGTACTACCAGTCAGAGTTCAACAGGTTTCAAGGGCCAACATACATCGCCGTGCTCGTCTACGTCGTCGCACAGCTCACCAATGTCTTCTCAGATACATTGAATCTGTACGTATCGGTGCTTCTCACACTCATACTCTGGGTACTGGGGCTACAACTGCTCGAAGTGCACCCCACAGTCGGCTACGTCGTGCCCATGATGCGCGACGTCGTTATGGACGTCTTGCGCTTCTTTGCCTTTGTGGCGCCTTTCCTCTGCGCCTACACCTTTGCCTACTACATCCTTTTCCAATCGGTCGGAGCCAAGGTTCCACCAGGGTATACCTCGATCCCACGCTCATTCAGGACGACGTACCTCAACATGCTCGGGCAAGTGGATTTGACCCCGTTCAATGAACTGCCCGCGCCCTACGAGTACCTCCTTGGCCACGCTCTCCTGCTCTCGCAGGGCACCGTCGTCGTTATAATGCTCATCAACGTCCTCATCGCGATGATGGCCAAGACCGTGGGTGATGGCCTCAAGAAAGCGAAAACAGCGCAGCAAATGGCTTTTGCCTCGTGCGTGCTTCGCAGTGAGAAGATTCGCGGGCTCGACTTGCTTGAGAAAAATGACGGTGAAACGGAGGTACAGCAACAGCAATATGTAGCGGTGCCCCATGATGCACCAGCACCCGTCGTGGTTGATGAGCCGTCGACAACGGAGCGACTGCAAGCTCTGGAGAACAACCTGCACTGGCTCCGCGGCGACTTGACTTCGCGGCTGGCAGCGCTTGAGAGAAGCGTCAACGATTCTAACGTGGCGCTCGGCATTTGTGGCACACAAATCAAGAGCTCCACCGAGCGCTCAGTATCACCAACTCGATTCTGCAGAGTCGACGCCAGTCTAGAAAGATTTCAGTATAATTGCCGTGCAGTGTAGTGCTACTGTACACCGAACTTTCAAATTCAGTTAGCTGCAAGGTTCGAAAGTTGACGATTGTGCTTTAGGCATGCGTGGTCCTTGAGCCCATTCACATGTGCCAATGCATTGCGACCGGCCAAGCCGACGACGGCACCGTCGAGTTGGACCATCGCATTTATAGCTAAGGGCATTGTTCAACTACATTTGGTGCTTTCGTTATGTCGAGGTCGCTTGGCTAGCGTACGTCGTTATCGTGTATAGCTGCATAATGCACGAACTCCGCAATGGAAAGCCTGGAGTCAGTCTAATGGTGCTTTAAGCCGTCACCGAGACTTGCAGAAGGCCTTTAAGTCTTGGTGGCATGAGCAATGGAACTGGGTTGTGGCCCGCGAGCTGCGGCTTGACCATCCCAGAGGATTTCATCGTTTTGAAGAAGACTTTGCGAGCGTCGCAAGAATGCCAACTTACCTTGGCCAAGTGACAGCGCTGGCACCAGTCGATACCACTACATAGCTAGAATACACGTTCTCAGAAGCCATTTAAGATCGGGGCGCGAGGACGATTGCAGCAATGCGGGTGACAAGTGGGTGTTGTGCACTTGGTGCCTTTGCAGTCGGGAACGGGACCATTCTTAATATGGTGAATGTAACTCGCAAGGAGCAACAACACGGGGTAAGAGCTTGGGTGTATATCTTGGGTGAAAACTGAAAGCTAAACATTGATTCCGCCTTGAGTTTATTACCGCCCGCTGCCAACAGTATGAACTCCGATGCCAACCCGTGTACGAGCCCTTCGACGGGAAAAACGCCATCGCGACAAGTTGAACTCATATTCGGGATTCTGTCCAAGCTAACGTTACCGAGACCTTGTGCAATATTCCTCCTTTTCAATCATTTACCTGCAATGATCGCGCATGCTGTGCAAAACAAAATGGAGGCGCAAACAGAGTGCCCTCCTTTGGCTTTTTGTTTTGGTCGCCTTTGATAGCGTTTGGTTCCTCCTCAATAGAAACTGTGGAATCCCGTGCAACGTGAATCATTGTCCAACAACCTATTACAATACTGAACCAGGCACCACCTCGGCATGTGCAGCCTCAGAATTAGGTGCAGCCACCAATGTGGCTGCAACCACCCACGGAGCGCGATGATAGGAACTCTTGTGTACGAATTGTTGCCTTTCAGTTCAGCATGCGAGAAAATGTCATTCGATATCCAACACATTGCACTGCACACGTTCGTGGTGTCAAGTCGACGCGCCAGTACGATCTTCAATAGAGATGATCGTCCAACAATCGAGTGCAAAAGGTTTTCCCAAGGCCACAGGAGCTCTGGTTCATTTCTACATTTAACGCTTTTCTCCCATTTGTAAATTGCAATGGGCGACGACTCGTCCAATTTGACGTTCGATGCCGAATACTTTGAAGCGGCCCTCTTCAATGCCAACGACATCACAGTCGCAGCACGTGAACTCGACAAGTGCCACCAGCACCCTGCTAACGTATGTTCATTATCGCCCAGCGAGATCTAAGCTCGTTTGTAGATGCTCCTTGTGTACAACGGTGACCAAGGCGAGGCAAGCGAAATAACCAAGACGCCACTGTACTGGGTCCTTCACGACGCTAAGTACGACGCAACGCGGCTGCTCGAACATCCCGTGCTTCACGACGTCGTGATGCGGAAGTGGGAGGTATGTTCAGAGATCGTCGCGTCCTATGATCGTCTCATATTGCTTTAGCTGTTTGGGAATCGCATGTTTATCGAACACGTCGCCATGTATACGCTCTTCCTTATGACGATGACCCTCTCCGCCACGATGCACGCCAACGACGCCATTGCGTATCCGGTGCAGCTGCAGGTGTGGGTATACCTTGGCG
Source organism: Achlya hypogyna (assembly GCA_002081595.1). Taxonomy (NCBI): domain Eukaryota; phylum Oomycota; class Saprolegniomycetes; order Saprolegniales; family Achlyaceae; genus Achlya; species Achlya hypogyna. Next base: position 116,930 of record JNBR01001431.1, on the reverse strand, counting down.
CGACGCTTGGCTACACAGTTCTACTGTCGAGGACGTCCCCCGGCTATGAAAATCGCCACTGTTGGTATTTTATCGGCTGCCTATTGTTCCTGACGTCTGTGCTCCTCTTCAACCACTACATGGATCGCCTCCTGGCGTCTGTCAACTGGACTGCCTTCGTGCACACCAACAACCTGCTGCTCGGGGTTCTCGCCTTGTATTTTCTCGCCTTTGAAGTCAACGAGTATTGCTCTGTGATCACCGATGACGATCGCGAGGAAATCACGTGCGGCAGCTCGTACTGGGGCAAGGCACTATACTACTTCGTCACGTGCCCGCTGCTGATTGCATTCGACTTCTTTTGATCCCGTTTGGTTTCCACGCCAATGACGCATACTACCAGTCCGAGTTCAACACGTTTCAAGCGCCGACGTACATTACTGTGCTTGTCTACGTCGTCGCACAGCTCACGGACGCATTCTCGGATACAGTGCATCTGTATTTGTCGGTGCTGCTCACATTCATGCTCTGGGTGCTAGGGCTGCAACTGCTCGAAGTGCACCCAACCGTCGGCTACGTTGTGCCCATGATGCGCAGTGTTGCGTCGGATGTCCTGCGCTTCTTCGCATTTGCGGCACCCTTTCTCTTCGCCTACACGTTTGCCTATTTCGTTCTCTTCCAGACCCTCGAAGACAAGGACAATAAAGGCTACAGCTCGATAGCACGGGCCTTCAAGACGACATACCTCGTCATGCTTGGCCAGTTCGATTTGGATCCGTTCGATGAGCTACCTGCGCCCTACAGGTACTTTCTGGGCTACGCGCTTTTGCTCTCGCAAGGCACCGTCGTCATTGTAATGCTGCTAAACGTTCTCATCGCCATGATGTCCAAGACGGTGGATGATGGACTTCAGAAGGCCAAGACAGATCAGCTTACAGCCTTTGCGTCTTGTGTACTTCGCTGCGAGAAGATACGCGGTCTGCAAAAGCTTGACGAATATCGGGCCCATTTGGACGAAAGCAGTGAGCCGTCCAAGGAAGATGCTGGGGACACGGAAATGCAGTTGAGCTCACCAAACAAACACCAATTGATGCCGGCTCCATTCGAAGTGTACGAGCGGACAACTACGGAGCGACTACAAGCTCTAGAGGACAGACTCGAGGCGACCAACGCGATGCTGCAGGAAGTTCTCTTATGTCTGCATTCAAAGCACCAATAACCCAGCGTATCGATTGTTTTCATGGATTCCATTGTCAAAAAGCATTCTCGACCATGTTACCTGTGATCTCTTCGTCGTTACGCATGGAGCGCCACCGCACAACGGATGCTACGAGCGCCCTTGTAGACTAATACACCGTGGGCAGGGCATGGAGCGAATATTGTCGTAAAATGGTAAGATGTGGGAAGGATCCGTGTGAAAATATTGCATAAAATTTGCCAACCTTACGACAGTGCATCAACTTTGGTCGATTGCATGAATGCCAAAGTACACGACATCCATTTACTCGAGAAGAGGAGGCTCTCGGTAGACTTAAAGGCCTTGTGGAGATAGTTGACCTTAAGGTCGTTGAGGAAGTTGTCCTTCCACTTCTCGGAAAAGTCTTCGGTAGGTTGGCTGTTGGCAACGTTGAACTGACTTCCGTGGACGTTGTGCTGAGGCCGTTCGTAGTCTTGTTCTTGAAATATAAAAAAACTGCGCTCAACGACTACTTGGGAGGCTTTGATCGCACACTTAGCGGGCGAAACTTACGAAAACTGGGCATGGCCGTATATCGCATTCGAGCGTCAGGTAGAACTCAAGCAGGCCATAGCCTTGTCGTACTGACACATTTCGTGGAGGTTACCGTCGACCATCGAGAAGCGCCCGAACTCGCGGTAGAGTAGAGTTCTGTTGTCTCGTCTTTGCTGAGCAGGTGCCTAAAAGAGCCCACGACTGCAGCGAGTTGGAGGAGCTCTGGTACTTGCTTCATGGGTGCACAAAGGATAAAGATTTCCAAGTAGTTTTTGTGAAAAACGCCGTAGACATGCGACATCTCATACGAAGTGTTTTATCTTTCAAGGCATGAAAACGTCATGAAAACTGATTTTTAATCAATGCTAAGAATAATGCGATAATCACAAGAAGAGGTGGAATCAATGAGCGGCCGAGTCCCTTAAGGTGAGACAAAACACGCCAAAGGCACTGGGAAAACTACTGAGTGCGCTTGATGTCGTCGTCAAGCGTTAAAAGGGCTTAACCTGTGGTTAATGTATCTTGACTTTCAGCTTGGACCTCTCTGTTCTGACCAGATATCGCGTGTGGGGCCATTGCCAGGCATTCCATGCCTTTGGATTGGCTTTAAACATTAGCTTGGGATCACTGATTATTAGTCAGACCATCGCATCGCAGCCAATTCTCACTTCTTTAAAGTTCAGAAAAAATAAACAAATTCGCCAAGCGTTGCAATTTCCCTGGTTTTCAGCCATTCTCTGTGGACTGCAACTCCTTTTGTAGTTACTGCTTCGTTCTAAATCAGTTACAGACTACACAGTACTCCTGAAGTATCTTACATTGCACTAGATCGCTCCCAATAAGTCATTTTCTCATCACAAACTCCCGCATTTATGCTCACGCGCTCACATAACTCCTTCTCAGCAAAATGCCGCTGTCTGTAGGTTGTTGGTATAAACCTATGGCAAATTTCACGCGAGCAAGCGGCTTGGCGCACGCAAAGCATGAGTGGAAGCTGTAGCGGGTCGGGTGTGCAGTTTGACGCAATATACAACAAGAAATACCATGAAAGTTGTCCACCGGCCAGAAACCCATGCACTCTGTGCTGCTCACAGTGGCAAGATTTGATTTCACCACTGCCAACTTCATGCCAAGAAGATGATCGTCCAACAATCGCGTGCAATGCGGAGGGTGTACGGTGGAGAGCTCTTTGCCATGGCGATCATAGCCAATGCATTTCTGAATTGCATGGATAGTGCTGCAATGCCCACGACTTCGTACGTAGCTATGACTGACGCTTCTCCCGGTGTGTCTGCCTATCCGTCAGACCTCGGAGGGCCTCACTCCAACCAAACCAGCGAATCCAAATTTAATGCAAGAGATTTTGAGGACGCCCTTAAGACAGTCGAAGGCATAACCAGCGCAGCAGCCGAACTCGACAAGTGCCATGGGCACGCTGATAACGTACATCCTTCCATATTTATCCAGTGTGATGCCAAGCTTGTGTGTAGATGCTCCTCGTGTACTACGGTGACCAAAAAGGCACAAAAGAAATAACCAAGACGCCGCTGTACTGGGTCCTTCACGACGCCAAGTATGACGCAACGCGGCTGCTCGAGCACCCCGTACTTCGTGAAATCGTGGTCAAGAAGTGGGAGGTACTAGAGCTCGTGGTATTCGGAGATAACATGTTGTACTAGGCGTTTGGTCACCGCATGTACATCCAGTACGCGGGGTTGTACGCCCTCTTTCTCATGACGATGACCCTATCGGCCACGATGCGCGCAGACGACAAAATTGAGCATCCGATACAGCTGCAGGTGTGGGTTTACCTCGGCACAGCACTCGGCATCATGGTAATATTGGCGTGGATGTCCCCCGGTTACCAGTATCGCCGCATCTTGGTCATCATTGGTTTTGTTTTGTTCGTGACGTCCGTGGTTCTCTTCAACCAGTACATGGATCGCCTCCTGGCAATTATCAACTGGACTATCTTTGCCCAAGCCAACAGCGCACTGCTTGGGGTACTTGCTTTGGCTTTCCTCGCCTTCGAATTCAATGAGTACTGTTCCATTATCACCGACAACGATCGAACGGATCTCTGGTACGATAAACCGTACTGGGGCAAGCCACTATACTACTTCGTCACGTGCCCGCTGCTGATTGCATTCGACTTCCTTTTGATCCCGTTTGGTTTCCACGCCAATGACGCATACTACCAGTCCGAGTTCAACACGTTCCAGGGGCCGACGTACATTGCTGTGCTCGTCTACGCCATCGCGCAGCTCCTGAATGCATTTTCAGACATGGTGCATCTGTACATGGCGGTGATTCTCACGTTTGCGCTCTGGGTGCTGGGGCTACAACTGCTCGAAGTGCACCCAAATGTCGGCTACGTTGTGCCCATGATGCGCAGTGTTGCGTCGGACGTTCTGCGCTTTTTTGCCTTTGTGGCGCCTTTCCTCTGCGCCTACACCTTTGCCTACTACATCCTTTTCCAGTCGGTCGGAGCCAAGGTTCCGCCAGGGTATACCTCGATCCCGCGCTCATTCAGGACGACGTACCTCGTCATGCTCGGGCAAATGGATTTGACCCCGTTCAACGAACTGCCCGCGCCCTACGAGTACCTCCTTGGCCACGCTCTCCTGCTCTCGCAGGGCACCGTCGTCGTTATAATGCTCATCAACGTTCTCATCGCGATGATGGCCAAGACCGTGGGTGACGGCCTCCAAAAGGCCAAGACGGATCAGCTCACGACCTTTGCCCATTGTGTTCTTCGCAGCGAAAAATTCCGCGGCCTGGAGAAGCCCCCCGAGGAGACGAAGGAGGAGCCCCCCAAGGAGACGAAGGAGGAGCCAAATGTGAAACCAACGCAAGTAGAGGAGCAGCCAGAGGGTGAGGAAGCACTGCTGGACACTAGTGACAGACACATACAGTTGGAAGCTCAAGCCAACGCCCAAAACGAACCCCAAGAGGTTCATCCCAGCACTGGTAGTCACCACCGATCAGCGTCCACACGGTTTGAAGTGTACGAGCGTACGACAGCAGATCGGCTACGAGCGCTTGAGAGCACCCTGGAGGCGTCTGCGCGGCAGCTGGGAAAACTCAAGACGAGCCTCAAGACACTGGACAACAAGCGGCAAATGTTCGAGAAGGCCACTACGGAGCGGCTGCAATCACTCGATGGCCGACTCGACGCGACCAACACGATGCTGCGTGAGGTGCTCGAATACGTCAGACTGTACCACGTATAGCAAGTATGTTATAATGCACCTTCATTGATACCTCCTCAGCGCACCGATCCAACTTCGCCTTTAATGGCTCAAGTGGGCCTCGCAGGCGTCGAGTTCATGGCGTGGCTTGTTCATGTCGTGGACGCGGCGAAAGCTCGACGGAAGAAGCTTCAGGGGAGGCCCAGCGCCGTATAACCTATGTTCGAGAGGCAGCTCAGGCCGCCTGAGCCTGTCGGCAGGAGCTCGCGACCAATTTGGTGCACAATCCCACTACTGTGGCTGCGTCAAGTTGCGTGCGCCTAGCCGATCTTCCCTCCTTTGCACTCTGCCAGTTGCGTGCGCCCAGACGGAAGTGATGTCCAATGCGACGACGACCGTGGTCGGGTCGACAGCGATCGTCTGGAATGGTCTGCTCATCTATGGCCCCATGCTGCTGCTGGGCTTCGCTCTCTTCGAGTGCTTGAAGGGCCTGCCGCTCTATACCTGCTCGCCCAAGTCCGCTCTGCCCCAAGGCCGCTTTGCATGGATCCCCTTTGTGTTGCGTCTGAGCGACGACGAGCTTATGGACGAGTGCGGCCTTGAGACACTCATGTTTTTACGATTCCTGCGCGTGGGGAAGAAGCTGGCGGCTATGGGGGTCTTCCTATCGATTGCACTCTTCCCAGTACGGAGGACGCTCGCCACGCGCGCTGACGCTTTCATGTAGGCGTACTACAGCGAGCTGCAACCCTCGGCGAATCTAATTGACCGGCTCACGATCGGTGGCCTCTCAAACGGCGACGAACGGCTGTGGGCGACCGTGTTTGCGGCTTTTGGCGTCTCGATCACTGCCATGTACTTGATCCTTGTCGAGAGCCACGTGTACAAAGAGCGTCGCCACGAGTTTCTCTCCAAGCTCGACACGCAGCAGTACAGCGTCCTCATCGACGACCTACCGCTGCACCTGCGGTCCCACGCCGCCCTCCACAAGTACCTCGACACGATCTTTCCGGGCCAAGTCGAGGCCGTCTACATCGCCGTCGAGTCGGGCGAGCTCGAAGCGCGCGTCGCCGAGCGGGATGAAGTCCGGAGCCAGCTCGAACATGCCATCCTTCACGAGCGTCTCCATCATTCACGGCCTACGCACTACCAGTATGATCCGCATGCGACGTTGTATCACACAAAAGTGGATTCGATCGACTGGTACACGGCGCGTTTGAGCGAACTCAACGACGACATTCGGATTTCCATCGCAGCCATCGAAGCCCAGCAGCAGAACGGCAGCGTTCAGTTCAACGCCAAGCAAGCGCAACTCCTGGCAGCGAAGTCCGCCCACGACGCGCAGCCCGTTGAGTCGACGCCGCTGCTACCGAAAGCAGCCGTGCAAAAGCAACGCCAGCAGGTGGCCTTCGACCTGCGGGCTGTCATGCACGACGCCGCGACCCATTTGGAGGTACCCACACACTCGAGCCTGCCGTTGCTAAGCCCGTCCTAGCACGCCTCCAACGTGCTTCGCTCGGCGGCTTTTGTGGCCTTTTCGTCGCTCCAGGCGACGAACACCGTGCAGCAAATCGTACAGTCGGGGACACCCACCGAAATGAAGGTGGAGGAGGCGCCGCCGGCGGGCGACATTGTGTGGGAAAACGTTGGGCGGCTTAACTACGTCGAGCGCAAGACGGCTGTACTACTCAGCGTTGCCATCACGAGCCTTGCCATTCTCTTCTGGACGGTGCCGACGACGTTTGTTGTCGCGCTGGCGTCGGTGCGCTCCTTGGTGCTTGCGGGCAGTGGTCTCACCGCGTAAGTGCGTAGCTGCAATCGCTGCGGCAGGTGATCCCGAATCTCGACTCGGCGCTCGTCCAGTTTCCATTCCTGCAGCCACTGCTCCAGCAGCTGTCGCCGCTGCTGCTTGTCGTCATGAACGGCCTCGCCCCCGTGCTCTTCCGGGTGCTCTCGATCGGCGAAGGCCACGCGTCCCAAAACGCGATTGAGGCGTCGCTCTTTACGAAATACGTATATCGCTTGACCTGTCATCCGTTGCTGACAAGGAGACTCGTAGGTGGCGTACCAGCTCGTGCAGGTGTTCTTCGTGTCAGCGATTGCTGGGTCCATCTCGGCCATCTCAAACCAGCTCGCGCACATTGCGCAGGAGCCGCTAACGCTCTTGACGCTGCTGGGCAGCAGTCTCCCTGGCCAGTCAACGTTCTTCCTGAGCTACATCATGGTGCAGACGGGCCTGACGCTGTCAATGCAGTTGCTCCGCGTGCCGTCGGTCATTCTCGGTGCCGTGTACCGCTGCTTCGCGCCGCAGCTCACACCACGGGAGAAGGACGCGCCGTGGTGCGGTCTGCTGCCCATGCACACGTCGGGGCCGTTTTACATCACGACGCCGCTTGCGCAGCATTTTCTCATCTTCCTCATCGTGCTCACGTTCGCGCCGCTGGCACCGCTGCTGAGTTTCATGGGTGGCCTCTTCTTTGTCGTGTCGGACGTGGTGTACCGGCGGCTTGCGTGGTTCGTATTTCAGCCGAGCCTGCGCTCGACGGGTGTGTACTGGCCGCAGCTCTACCTGTACTTGATCACGGCGCTCGGCATTGCGCAGGCGACGCTTGTGGGGTTACTACTTCTCAAGGAGGCACCGACGCAGGTGCTGGCGGCGCTCGTGCTGCCGGCCATCACGGCACTCTTCCACGGGTACATGCAGACGCTGTACCCGCCTGTGTCGGCATTCCTTCCGATCGAGATGTGTGTCGCGCTCGACGATTACCGCGCCCGCCGCGGCCAGCGCCCGCCCATCGATGCCAATCTCTACAAGCAGCCCGCGATGCTCGCTCAGACCCCGCTCACGCCCGAGGTGTAAGGTAGTGTCGTTGCTGCCTGAGCTTTCCGCGCCAGTAAAGCAATAGGTGAAAAACGAAGTTAACTTTAACGCATTGCGTCTTTGGACTCAGCGAGATGGAAGGGCGGGAAACGGCGCCAGTGCGATTGTCTGTGTGCACCCGCATTTCATCAAACCAACGCACTTGGCGTTTCGGTGTTTGACATGCGTGGCCTCATCACCCGGTGCCGCAAGCGAAAATGGAAGCGATGCCAGCGTGCCGGACGACCAGGTTGATGGGTTGTGTGATTGAAGCGAGAGTGGCGCTCAGGAGTCGTGGGCGTGCTTTTGGAGCGCGTTTTATCCCTCTCTAGTTCAAATATGGTCATATTGCCTTGCATGAACAGTAATCGTCCAACAATGGACAGTCATCGTCCAACATGGACAATTGTCGTCCACCATGGACAATTTGTAGTCCACCATGGACAATTTGTCGTCCAACGTGGACAATTGTGATTTAACGTGAAGCTCGACCTCCACGTGATATCCTCTCCTTTGGCGAACCATCGGAATTGAACTCCGAGACGTTGACGGATCGGTGTGGCATGAGTTATTTACACGAAGCTCCTGTCCACGGTCGTATCAGCCCGTCGTCGTACCGGTGTAATCGTAGCGACAGCGGTCGCCCGGCCTTGACAAGCGCTCGAAGGAGGTCTGATGGAACGGGGAAAGCCTCGCCATTGACGAGCACGACGCGGGAGCCGAGAAGGATGCCTGCCCGAGCGCCGTTCCCTCCTATGACATGCAAGTGTCAACACATCGTGTTCGGCGATGGAGTGCGCACCGGCGTCCACCGCTGTCACGACCACTTGGTGGTGCACCGACGTTTGAAACGTGACGCCAACCTCTGGCTCCGAGAGCTCGATGTCGTACGGCACGAAGTGTCGGGTGTAGCGCAGACGAAACGAGATGGGCCGGGGGACATTGAGGCTTTGCATGATCGTATCGAACTTAGTCATTGGGACCGCATTCAGCGCAACGACACGAGCACCGACGGCGACACCGGCAACGTCAGCGTCGCCGCCCGGAGTCACTTTACTCACGACCGTATCGCCTGCGTCGTCTTTGGAAAGGCTCAGCCCGAGAGGTGTCGTGGGTGTGCCGAGCACAGCATCGAACTCGATCGTTTCGACGTCGTTGGCGACAGCAGCGCACAGAGCTGAGTGGGCGTTCAGTAGTGCTAGATCAATACGGTCGTCGCAAAGCGTGCACTTGACCTCAAACATCGGCGAACTGTTGGCCCTCGGGGGCATGGAGTTGCGATGTTGCAGCGTATCGGTTGCTGACCGAGCCCGGGGCGCGGGGGTTGTGCCCGTGGCCTCGAGCGACGCGAGCGATGACCGGCGCACGGGGCTGCTTCGACCACTTGAGGGAAGCGCGGCGCAAAGGGCATCCAGCGACTCCGGCGGCGGGATGTCGAGGTCTGCTAGCACGTCCAACGCTGAGAACGGTATGTCGGTGGCGCTGGCCATGCTGGTTTGGAGATCCTTAGCCATAAGATATAGAGAGTATGTTAGCGCACCGTCTGCGGTAGGCATCGGCAACGGGCGAGGTATACTTCTCCGCCGCCGGTCGGTCATACAACCCCACCGCCAAGCACACGGTGTTCCATTTTCCGTTGCCACCGGCCTCTAGCAGCGCTATGTCGCGGGCCGTCCATGTGTCCATCGAGAGCGACTTGACAAAGCTAGTTTGCACGCCAAGAGATCGGTGCACACCGGCGCAGCCAAGACACAGCAAAATGCCGAAGGTCACCGACGACCACTGAGGAAATACCTTGTTGCAGTCGGCACACCTCTACGCAAGCCACATGTGCGTCTCCACCAGCTTGCAACAGAATCACGTACATCGTTGCCGGCCACCCGCCGCATGCTGCTTTCCTTGGACGGCGAGATGGGCGCGCCGGCCGCCGCCATCCTCTTCTCACGCGAAGTTACGTCCGGATAACGTGTCTGACTTGCGGATGTCAGGATAAAAACACGCCAGTTTAGCTTTCCAAGCCGCCATCGTGCGACAAGCAGCCACAGCGCCACGCACGGCAGTCGCCTCGTCGCGTCCACGAAGCTTGCGGGCGTGCCTCGCGTGCGCAAAGACGGCGGCGCTGGCGGTGCGACCACCAGTCCGCTGGCCCGTGATCGAACCACTGGATGTCCCACTGGATTGCTGCGTTCGACATTTCGGTGGGTGATTTTATCCAATCTTTTATCGCACGATTGTGGGGCAGTCAGACGACGTGAAGAAGCAAGTGCCGTCGGCGGTGGCAGCGCCAACGATGCGGCCAGGTACTGTACATGCCATGAAGCTGTGGCGTACCCGCGACATGCCCCGCACGACGGCGATCCCATGGGGTGGTGGAGGTACACTGTAGATGAGGCTACACGGAAACGTGAGGCAGCGATTGACTGGTTGTCGAGCACGCTGTGATGACCATGGTGGCGCCCACGCATGGAAACGTCGGAAGCGGGCGGCGGTGGACGCGGCGCGTGGGCACATGGGGATCTTTCTGAGGTCCCTGCAACCCCTAAACTGATGCTCCATTGGGGCTCGCCCCTTTGTACCGTGTGTTCTTTGTCGTGCGTTCTCACACGTATCCAAAAGAAAAGCACGAGCCCGCGTTGCCGTCAACACCGTAGCCCCTCCTCCGACGTCTCCTCCATGACAAGCGTGGCGCCGGCCGCGTACCCTAGGCGTGTGGATCCGCACCGAGCGCTTGCGTTCCCGTGTGGAAGAGAGGTTCGCCTCGCCCCATGCTGCCCTAGTCGGTCCCGGTCGATGCATGATCTGAGCGTCCAAGCCGTATTAAGACTGGTGTCAAAAGTTTATGCATAAGAAATAAGTTATGTCTATGTGTCCTCTACCAGCGTCAGCCCAGAAGTCGATCCTCTTGTTTAGTGCTGGCCACGTACTCCATGCGCGCTATGCAGCCGAAAGCCAGCGCGAGCATGGCGAAGAGGAGCAGGGTCACGTCCAGCGGGGCTTCGAAGACGATCACGCCACAGAGAACGATGCCGTAGAGCAGCAGAACTTTGGTTTGCCATGATGTGCCTTGGGGGGCGGGCGCACGGGGAAGGGACCGGGTCGACGCCAACCGCGGCATCGGCGGTGCAACATGGACGGAAAGCTTCCGCGTCACAGTCGCGGGTACAATCATCGACGCCGATGCCGGGCGTTGAACCTCATGAGAGGTCATGGCCCGCGGCCGCGGCGGGCCTCGACCAGATTGCGTCGGCGGTACCCCCACCGGCGACGAGCGCTGTTGGAGGCGACGGTTGAATTGCATCAGGTTGTGTTGGACGCACTTGTCGCATGTGCGGATCGACTTGAGCTGCGATGTCTTGATGCGCTTGACGGAGCAGCGGCCACACACGAGGTCGCCGCAGACACGGCAATTGTGCTTACCAAAGAGCAAAAGCTTTTTGTCACAGCACGCGCAGCGCACGTCCTTGCCCTTGGGCGCCCACTCGGACCGGTCACAGAGGTGCACAGACTCCATGCCCAGCGCTTGCGGTGACAGCCGCTGAAAGTGCAGCAGCGCCTGCCACGGCGCTGGACGTGGCGGCTTCGGCCCGGGATCACTGCCGCGGTGGTCGGCGCCGCCGACCTTGTGGGATTCGAATTGCATCGCGAAATGGAAAATAGCATCGCCGACGTCCCTGCGCACCCGGCTCATTTTAATTCGAATTTCAATGTTATCTTGTCCATTGTAAGCCAGCGCCAATTAAATTTTGTTGAGGCCGTTACTTTTCCATCACTTTTTCGCGTCAACAACCAGAAAAACACGCCCGGCACACCCTAGGGGACCGTGCCAGCACCCCCTCAACGGAACGCCATCACCCGGACCGCACGCGATGGAACGAAGCGCCGGTCGTTGACCACGCGAGCATCCAACTCTTGGGCTCAACGATCGGAGCGGCAGCCCTGGGCACGGCCGCGACGACGTTGGCAACTGTTGTGCCGGGTGTTCTTCAAGGACTGTCGGCCTTTGAAGGAAGGCGGCAACATCTTCCGAGGGAGCCACGACGATCCGCCTGGACCGAGATCTTGAAGGCGGTGATGTTGTTCAATCCAATGGCAGCTGCGCCCGGCGACTGATAGGGCGTCGGGCGATGCGCCGCCAGTCACGCGAGGAGGCGTAGATTCGTGGCAAAGACCCGACAGGAGGCCACCTCCGTGTGGCATGGAAACGGAATCCATCTCAGAACCGACGCAGTTACGACGAGTGCGTGGCCCTGAGCACACTGCTGACCCGTGGGCACAACCCATCCGCCGCTGCAACCCCAGGTTATCATTTGCGGCCGTCCCTCGCGGCTTCTTCAACCTCAACGTCTACCAGGCGTTGCTGCCCGAGGTCACTGTACAGTACGTGCCCCATCGTGTGGTTCGATTTCTCAGTGGTGGTTGCAGTGTCGTTGAGGCATGGCAATTCCTGTGGCAAGTGCTCACCGGCTGCAATCAATCGATGGGACCGCATTTGTTCTACTTTTGTATCAGGAAAGCTACACGGCACGGGCAGCCGCGGACCCGACCGCGAGTTCGACTTTGCTGACTGCGGGAAGGCTCACAGACCGCTTGAGCGGCTTGGCCACAGGCGGCGGCTCGGGCGTGGTCTCGTGTAGCTTGGCAACGAGCGCCTGCACCGTGTGGAAGAGCGCCTTCATCTCGGGCGAGTGCAGGCGGCGGCTCGAGATCCACACGACGCTCGTGTCCGTCACGCGCACGAAGCACGCAAGCTCCCGATGCATGAACTGGTGGTAGGTGCGGTCGGGCTTCTGGGAGGCGTCACTTTCGGATGTGCTCGGGGTGGTGGACGCCATGTACTGGCTTTGAAGCAGCTCCTTGGGAATCGAGTACACGCCATCGGCGCAAAACTCGAGGTCATGCGTCAGCGCTTTCTCGAGGGCCGGTAGGATGTCTGGTTTGGTTACAGGGAACACCACGGGGCAGATGAGCGGGTGGATGTCGAGGGTACTCGACCCGTAGTTCTCAGGCACCTACGCACGGAGTGAGCGCAAGCTACCGACGACACATCACCGGCACAATGTCAAGGTTGACCTGCTTGGCCCGGCGCTGGAGGCCGGTGATAAAGTCGTCTACGAGGGCGCTGCGGCAGACGAGCCACTGCACCTCCATGTGGAAGCACTGCGTGCTCAGAAGCTCCGTGTCGTAGCGAATGTTGACCCATTGCTGGCTACAGCAAGCGTCATGCTCGGGCCGAGGCATGGGACTGACCTGTGAGGCGCATCTGGCGCCAAGAGCGGGATCTTGGCGACTTCTTGCCCCACGTGGCGAATGGACGGCGATGCTTGCGATCCCTGTGGCTTCTGTGACTTCTGTGACTTTGGTGGCGTCTGTGGCATCTGTGTCGTCGCTGGCGTCTGAGGCGCCTCTGGCGTCTCTGGTGTCTCTGGCGTCCCTGATGACTTGGATGACTCCTGCTTCTTCTCGGGGAAGAAGTTGATGAGCACGTGCAGGCCCGCGTGGGGCTCGTCCGTGTCCGCTTTGCCGCGGGCCTTGAGACGAATGTAATCGAGGAAGCGGTTGAACTTGTCAGCGAACTCGCGGAGCACCTCGGGCTTGTCCGCGTCGCTTACATGGGCCAGCGCGGGGGGCAGCACGCAGTAGTGGCCGCGCTTGTACTTGACCTGCTCCGTCATGTTGTAGTAGTAGCCGCAGATGAGTTGGTCGAGGTAGTTCCAGCTGTACTCGAGCGCCGGGTACTTTCGAAATTCCTGTTTCGTTGGAAGGAAGCTCTGCGTGAGCGGCGACCACATCGCATAGACGTAGCTGCTGCGGTTGGTCCGCTTGGCGTCGTCGCCCGCCTTGTCGCCCGTCTCTACGCGACGCATGGATTCACTGCCACGACCCAAGCAAACGTACGCGTGCGCAACTGGTACCGCTTGACGTCGATCTGCTGACTGTCGCCGTTGTACGTGATTTCGTGGATGCGATGGCCCATGCTAAGCTTGTACACGATCGTATTGTCGTGCGTTCGCTTCTCCTCCACGAGTTGAAAGTCCTGCGAGAAGCGCTGCGCCACCATCTCCCACACAAGCTCCCGGTGGTTGGTGTACATGACGCCATCTTCGAGCGTGTCGTTCGTCAGGGACAGCGTCAAGGCGTACGGCGCCTGTGAGTAGTGGTCCGCGAGCTCTTTCGGCTTGGGCATAAAGTCGGACGTGAGCGGCAGCAGTGCTGGCACGCACAGACTTTTCCAGTCGAGCGTAAAGCTCTGTTGCTGCACGTCGTAGCGGTACACCTGGCTCCACCGCCGGCGATTGCTGTTGAGCGACAGCGCTGATACGGGCGGCTTTTCGAGCTCCTTCTTGCCCGTTGAAGTCATGAACTGCGGGCTCGTCATCTTGCGCGGCACGAGGCCCCGCGGCGGCGACTGTGGGCTGCCACCCGGCTGTGGACTTGGGTACCGCGCGGGGAGCTGGAAGTGCATCGGGGAGCGCAGCGCTACCTGTCCCTTGAGCTCCGGCGAGAGGCCGTAGTTGGTCGTGAGCGATCCCCCGAGCGTGGGCTTGGACCGCGGAAGCCGCTTGGGGTTGGCGAAGAAGGCGCTGCCGTGGAGCGGCGGCGTCGCGCACAGCAGTACGGGCGACTTATCAACGCCGCGAGGCGCAAAGACGTCGTCGTCGTAGTCGTCGAGGGCGTGCATAAAGTGGCTTCGTGTGCGCGCAATGGCAAAGTCAGCCGTCGTCACGACGGGCGACGGCTGTCGCGTCAGCAGCGCGTCGCTTGGAACGACGGCATCAACGAGGCCGTCCGAGGCGGCGTCGTAGCGGAAGTGCCTGAGCAGAAACGCCAGTGGCGTCGGGCAGAGAGCATCGAGCGCGAAGAGGCGGCAGTGCGGCAGCGGCTCAAAGCCCGCGGCCAGCTGCTCCTCGTAGCGCGAGAAGCAGATGGAGATCCATGCGGGTACGACGCCGTCGAAGACGCCTTTGGACGACGGCGAGTGCTTGAACAGGAAACGCGGCACGGGCTCCATGGGCGGCGTTGAGAGCGAGATGACGTCGAAGCCAATGCCGTTGTCCATCATGCGCTGTTCGGTGGTCTCTGCAAGTTCGGGGTTCACGCGGAAGATGCCGTTGCCCGCCGTGAAGAGAGCGATGTTCTGGCCGCTGCGGTTCAAGTCGCGGTCCATGTAGTGCTTCTCGTAGATGTTGAGGATCAGGTTAAGCGCCTCAAGCACGTTGCCGTCTTTGGCCGGCGCAGGGCGGCCGCTGCCCGCGACAAGCCGCCCATTCTCGACGCGCCATCCGCACAGGTGCGGAAGCACGTTGAGCTCACGCTTCATGTCGGCGAGGAGGGAGGCCGCGTCCACGGCCCCGTTCTTGCCGTACGAGATGACTTTGTAGTAGTCCTGGTACCACATGCCGTCGCCTTGGACGGCCGCAGCCTCGGCTGGCTCCGAGTCGTAGAGGGTGCGGGCAAAGAGGATGATTGTCAGGCTGTGCGAGACGTGCAGCGCCTGCCACTTGGCGAAGAGCACGCTCGCGATGCGCAGCAACTCTTCCGCGTACAAGTCACCGTCGTTGGCCTAAGGGGACTGAGGTCATGGGGAGACGAAGAGAGTACCATGTCCCACATCTCGGGACTCACTTGCACGAGCCAGAAGACCCGCGACGACTTGGAGCGGTACACGAAGCAGGTCTTGTCGGTGAGGACGCCACTCGTGACGTTTTCGTTCTCGAAGACCATCTCGGTGATCTGCAAGCGCGCGCCGTGCATGCGCACCATCTTACCGACATAGACGGCCTTGCCGACCAAGGCTTGCTTCAAGTACCAGAGGTCCCGCCGGGAGAGAAACTGGTCCTTCATGGAGATCTCGACAAAGTCGACTTCAGCACGCGTCTTCTCGACGAAGCGCACGACGACGTCCTGCAGAGCAGGCAAGCCAAAGAGACTCGCCGTGTCTTTGAGAACGGAGAGGGACATCTTGCCCTTAACGGGTTTCTTCGCCTTGAGTTCTTCGGCCGATGGTACGTCCATAAGCAAATGCCGTCGCGGCTCGTCTGTGTTGGACGTCGGAAAGATCTCCATGATGTAGTTGTCGTCCTCGGGGAAGGTCAGATCCGCCTTGAGCGCGTCGAGGTTTAGGACCAGTTCTTCGCCTCCGTGGAATTCCAGACCATGCACATGCAGCTTGAAGGTTGCTGTGTCCTTCGTCTTCTTCGGCTTCGTCTCGAGTGGGCTCGGTGCGGGCTCGGCCGTCGCCGGTGGCGCCTTGGTACTGCGGCGCCGGCGCATGCTGCAGGCAATTCGGGAATGGATGATACGCGACTGCTGATTGGTAGAAACAAATGGAATTTTTCCATTGGTTTGAAGCGGCATGTCGCATGGGGTACTTTTTAAAAAAGCCGACCGGCGCCAGCTAAGGCGATGGAGCGCTCCAACGGCAGTGGCGGCAACGGTCTCCGCTGTGACGACGGAGCAGTCACAGGCACGGAGATCGGCCGTTAGCTTCGTCCACGTGTAGATCTCTTATTCGTACAATTAGCCGTGCTGATAATGATTGAACGTAGTATCTCCCACAATGGCAAAGCACCGTCGGGTCGCCCAGCAGCTGCGATGCTTTCATGACATGGTCCCTCATAAGAGCCTCGCAGAGTCTCAGCCCAAGGTCTTGGAGGCAGCGTCTACTGCGAACAAAGAAGCAGCGTATGGGTCGCGTCTCGGATGTTGTCTGCAGCCACGTCACACTCGCATGATCTATGGCCCCAAGGGTCTCTGCCTCACCGCCAGCTGAAATGACCTCGAACGCGCCCTTTCGTTCCCGATCCTTGGGGGCCCCGAGTGGGGATGTGTAACGCCTTCGTTGGCCCGAGTTGTTCCGTGCAAAATCAGTCGACACGATGCGATAGTTGCTTCTGGTGCGAGTCGTGGTCGTCGGGGCCTTGTCCAGAGCATGAGATCGGCAAGACGTCCGTAGCTACACCCAAAATCAAACCAACGAACGTCGACTCCCACGTCAAACTTGATAGAATCTTGGGCAAACTACGCTAACGTCAAAGCCCAGCTAAGCTAACGGAATCTCCCGAGCTATTCGACATCGTTTTTGGATCTTGGCGCCACGAGTATCCGGCATCCGGATGAGGAGCCAATGGCATCGCGTAGCGCTGCCATACGAGGATGCAGTGAAAGATTCGGCGATGGACAAATTCGTGACCAAGGCGTTCCTCGCGAACAAGGCTCTGAGCCTCGTGCCCGCCAAGCTCTCGAAGAAGCAGGTGGACGTGCTTGTGGCGAAGATCACCGAGGCTGGCGGGAAGGTCGTAGACGTGGCCGACGCCGACATTGTGGTGGCAGCGAAGGCACCGCCGTCACTCGGCGACCACCAGAGTCACGTATCAGTCGAGTGGCTCCAGGATTGCCTCGCACAGAAAAAGCTGCTGCCGCTTCCATCGCGTAAACGCGCGTCCTCTCTTACCTCAGCGGAGGCGCCGATGGCCAAGAAGGCGAAGGCTACGACGGGCGCCATTACATGGGCCAAAGCCGGGTCGATAATCTACTGCTCCAACGTTATCGCAACTCCTGCAAGCAATGCGCCGGTCAAGATCGCAGCTTTCGACATGGACAGCACGCTCATCACGACAAAGAGTGGCAAGACGTTTGCAGTGAATGACGACGACTGGAAGCTATGGCACGAGTCGGTTCCGACGAAACTTCGCTCCCTCCTCGATGACGACGGATACGTTCTGGTCGTTTTTTCCAACCAAAGCGGGCTCTCCAAGGGCAAGGTCACGGAGAAGGGGCTCAAGGTGGGAAGCACTCTCTCCCTGGCGTCCGTCACACGCGCAAGTAGGGCAAAATCGAAGCGATCATGACCAAACTCCAGTTACCGCTGCGCTTCTACCTCCTTCCCGAGAACGACATCAACCGCAAGCCTCGCACTGGGGCTTGGGATTTCATGGTACGCTCGTCCTGCAATACCACCATCCGACGCTTCGCAGGTCCAAGAGTACGGCTGGACAGTGGACATGGCCGCCAGCTTCTACTGCGGCGATGCCGCTGGCCGTCCCAAAGGTCTGGATCACCCCGTCGCCACTCGTAACGCGTCCGCCATAGCGACGGGTAAGGCCAAAAAGGACTTTTCAGCCGGCGACTACAAGTTTGCGCTCAATGTCGGTGTGTCCTTCCAGACGCCCGAGCAGCTCTTCCTCGGCTCCAAGCTCGTATGCTCCGTCTCGACGCCGCTTCACAACACCGCCTAGAGCTTGCACTGCGACACAAGCCTCCGCGACCTTGGCTTTGACCCACGCTCACTCCTCACCGGTGCCTCTGGTGGTGTGTTGCCTCACCGACGGACCGTGGTAGACGCCCGCGCCTTCGAGCCAGAGCCCGCGTCGAACCCCGAGATGGTCGTCCTCGTGGGCAGCCCTGCGGCCGGCAAGAGCACGTTCTGTGCCACGTACTTTGGCACGTACGCTCGCATCAACCAGGACACGCTCAAGACGCCGGCCAAGTGCAAGCAGGCGTGTCTGGAGCGCCTGGAGGCTGGTGACAGCGTTGTCATTGACAATACCAACCGCGACACCAAGGTACACAGCCAGTCGGTCGCGATTTGCCCACAAGCTCCGTAGAGTCGCAAGGAGTGGATCGAGTTGGCGCGAAAGCAGGTCTGCAATCTCGCGGTGGCGAAGGCTGCAACGGTG
>JNBR01001431.1:82415-98480 GCA_002081595.1 Achlya hypogyna | reverse complement strand
GGCGTGGCCGTGCGCTGCTTCTATCTGGACCTGCCCAAGCCCCTGGTGTTTCATTTGAACGCTTTCCGCGCGCTGCAGAAACAGCTGCACCCCGAGGCCGCCGAGCACAAGTCCGACGTCCCGGACATGGTCATCCACGGCTTCTTCAAGAACATGGTGGTGCCGACGGTGCGGCCAACGCTACTGCTCGCCAGTCATCGCGCTCGTAGGTCGACGAAGGGTTCTCGTCGGTCGTTCACGTGCCGTTTGCGCGTCTCTCGAACCTCGACGCCGCCGCCGCCAAGCTCCTCACGTCCTTTTTGCTGTGAGACACCGTTGCGAAGAAGGTATTAATGGCACTCGTTGCTTCGGGCATCGAACGAGCGGTCACGGGTCTCGGCAGAGATCGCGAAGGACGGCGGCTTCGGCCGCCATGACGTCGAGCGTCCGCGGTACGCGGTCCTCGTCCAGGTCCAGCTGGCGGCGTTGGTCGTTCTTCTCGAGCTACTCGTCGCGTGAGACGCGGTGGTTCAGTGGTTGCACCTCGTCGTAGATGTCGTCGTTCTTTGCAAAGTCACCAGGGCGACGTGGGAGCAAGTGGATGTGCACGTGGGGCACGGTTTGGCCGGCCGCGCGGCCATCCTAGCAGCGGCAATTCGCACCGCCGGACGTGGCCGGGGCTACCTGGATGGAAAATGTGAACGATGGCGCGTTGTAGTGGGCTTCGATGCGCCGGGCGATCGTCTGGGCGCCGTGAGGAGAGGAGCGTGCCTGGTGCGTGTACCTGTGCCGTCTGCCAGAGGTCAGCCACTTCGTCGCTGTCGAGGTGCGTGAAGCGGTCGATGCGTCGCTTGGGAATCACCAAGACGTGGCCTATGGTAGTGTCAGCCTCGACCAGGGCTCCTGACGCGAACCCGGCACGATGGGCTTAAGGTTCACGAGTGCCACAGCGTGGGCCGACTCGTAAAACACCTCGGAGAAGCGGATCGGGTACGGCCCGAAGGCTCGCCAAGATGGCTCGAGGCAGCGGTCGAAGCCCAGAAGCTCTGTGCAAAGTAGCGTGGGTGACGCGAACGGCTGCGTCCCGGTGGCAGCGTCCAAGCCAATTTGAGCCTTGAGTCCATCGGTGCTAAGCTGGACGAGCAAAGCGCGGGTCGTGGGCACCGCCAAGTTGGCGGCCGCCGCCTTGACAAAGGCCGCTTGGCTCTACCGCAGGCGCTGTGCTTGAACCGTCCGAGGGGCACCTACCATAGGCTCCGTCGTAGCGAAGTCGTGGCACTCCTCGAGCAGCGTTGCTGGTGGCAAATGCACGCCGAGCTTGAAGCCCGACCTAACGTTGCGGTAGACCGTCGCCCACTGCCAAAGGCGGTCCTACTTTCTCAAGGCGGGGAAAATGCTGCTCCACGCCGCGGCCTACGAGGAGTTTAAACCTCAACGAGGCATTGTGATGTACATGGAAGCCCTGCGTCAAGTCCACGAGCACCGAGCGCACGTTGCGTTCGAGTGCGAGTTGAGCCAAGCGCATCGCCGCACGTGCAACTTCAGCAAAAAACTGAGTCCTCAAAACCCATCCAATCGACTTCCAAAACAGCCGCCAGGGGCCCCACTCTTGCAGCGCGAGACAGGCATGGGGACAGGCCAGGGGCGAACGAGGGCGGTCCACGGCGGCGCCGTGGTCGATGCCGCGGCCCGCAGCTGCGGCTGGAGATGGGGGACAGCATGCACTTGCCAGCCCTTGCTTCTACGAGGATGCGCTGCCGACCACACTGGACGTGGTGGCACGTCGCGCATCCAGCCGAGATGCAGTACTGAAAACACTGTCGCGTCACGGATGCGGAAGCGATTCCATGGTCGCTCCCACTGCCGATCGACGCCTGGGTGGACCACGTCGGTGCGCGGTCCATGTGTCGCTGCCGAGGAAGGTCGAAGGCACGAGTGCCGGCTCGTCAAGGACGCAGGCGTCGAGGAGTTGGCTCAGCACCGCCGTCGCCAACTGGCCGCATCGGCGGGCGCTCGGACGCTCGGAGAAAGTGCCGGCCAGATGGCCCGAGCGGCCGTTCGAAAACGGACCAATCGTAACACACGATTCTCGTGAACTTCGACGAAGTTCGAAGCGTCGCAACTTCGGTTGACGCCAGATGTATTTCAATGGTGGGGTGAAAAAAATACGATGTGATTTTTTAATGATGTTGGGGGGCGTCGCAGGGGGTTTGTGTGGAATAAAAAAACATTTGCCCTTCGAGATCGGGCGGGAATCAGAAAATAATTGTGCGACAGGAAAATTAAATTTCGTAGCCGGCGCAGGATCATTACGAACGACGCCATTCCGCATTGCGCCCGACCAGCCCAGCGACCAGCCATCGCCGCCGGTATTGACCCTCGCCCTCGAGACCGCCGCTGCTAGCCGACGTTGCTGCCACCGCCTTCCACCACGCGCCACCCATGGCACCGTACCACAACCAGAGCCTCGCCGACACTGCGCAGGGCATCGTGGTGTTCATCCCCGCAGCCCTCAAGCGACCATCGCACACGCTGTACTGCGTATGTGTCAAGGTCGATGAGACCCCGGACACCCCATCTGCTGAATGGACCGTGAACCGCCGGTATTCGCAGTTCCTCGCCATGCGCGAAAAGGTCGTCAAGTACCTCGAACGGAATCAAAACTGCCCGGGCTGCGCGAACATCGCGCTGGCAGTCGCGTCCTTCCCGTTTCCGCCCAAGGCCTGGTTCCGCACTAACAAGCTTGTGCGGCAGCGTGTGCGTGACTTGCAGACGTTCATTCAGGTGGTCATCAACCGCACGTTCTCAGCCAAACCCAAGTGCAATACGTGTGGCGCTGGCCTTCAGGAGATCGTTCGACCCTTTTTCCACCGCGGCGCGCAGCCCATCCACCGCCACTCAAGCCTCGTCAAGGACGACCTCTCGCTGTGCGGCACGATGGACCGCGTCAAGCACGGCGTCGGCTCCGACTGCTCGACGCTCACGTCGGACGCCTCCTTTGTCTCCTCCAAGCGCCGACTGCGTGTGTCCAAGTCGCTCAGTGCCGACAAGACCCTGCACCAGACCAAGTGCTCCTTCATCAAGGAGCCCGACCACGACGCTTATTTGGACGGTGCGGCCAAGTGCACGGACGCCCGGCCCTCCGTCGTGGAGGCACTGCGGGACGTCGTGATCGCCGATGGCTTTGCCAACACCAAAGAAGAAAAGATGTACCGGCTGTCGACGATGTGGGAAACCTTTGAGCTCGAAGACATCCATCGGGAGATGGCTTCGGTTCACGGCTCCAAGGCCGGCATCCTCGTGTAGATTACCCTCTTTACCCATACACCACAGTAATATTATCGCAGACGCCCCTAGCGCTTGAGCTCGTCAGCGATGCCCGTCGCGACCACCGAGACGCGGATTTTGCCCGTCATGTTGGCATCGAAGGACGACCCGAAGATGATGTTGGCCAGAGGGTCCTCCACCTCCTAGCGTCCCCAGTCAGCGCCTCGGCTGGCGCCGGCAGTGTACCTGGGTCACGCGCTCAGCCGCCGCGTCGACCTCGAAGAGCGTCATGTCCGGCCCGCCCGTGATATTGACGAGCATGCCCTTGGCAGCGCGGATCGAGATGTCCCCGAGGAGCGGGTTGTACAAGGCGGCTTCAGCGGCACGAAGCGCGCGGTTGTCGCCGTCGGCCTCGCCGCTGCCCATCATGGCGTTGCCCATGCGCGACATCACCTAGCGCAGCCTCGGTTGCGGGCGGCCTCAGGAGCAAGCGTTTTACCGACTGCACGTCGGCAAAGTCCAGGTTGATGAGGCCCGGCATGACCATGAGGTCCGTGATGTTCTTGACGCCAGAAAGCAGCACGTCGTCCGCCACTCTGTAGGGAGATGTGAGGGGTCTGCGAAGAGGGTGCGGCCCACCGGAAAGCGTCCATGAGCGACGTCTTCTCCGTCGACATGTTGAAGAGGTTTTGGTTCGGAATTACGATCATGGTGTCCACGCTCTGCTTGAGCTCGTGCAGGCCTTGGTCCGCGAGCTTGGCCCGATGGCTGCCCTCAAACTTGAACGGCTACGCAGACATCGGGCGAGGCAAATGCAGGAGCAGGTACCTTGGTGACGACGCCGACGGTGAGGATGCCAGAGTCCAGCGCCGCCTGCGCGATGACGGGGGCGGCGCCGGTGCCGGTGCCGCCGCCCATGCCCGCCGTCACAAACATCTACGGCCCCTCGCATCACGGGCTGTAGAGATAAGGACCGCATACCATGTTGGCCGCGCCAATGCGGTCCATGATCTCGTCGAGACTGGCTTCGGCAGCCATGCGCCCGGCCTCGGGGTTGGCCCCGCAGCCGAGACCGCCGGTGAGTTCCGAACCCATCTGGATGCGGTTGTCCGTAAGCGTCGTCTTGAGGTGCTGCGCATCCGTGTTACAGACGAGGAATTCCACGCCCTTGAGCCCACGGGCAATCATGTTATTCACTACATCGCCAGGCCTCAGTGAGATCATCCTCTTCGTCGGTCATACCTGCGTTGCCTCCGGCACCGCCGACACCTACGACGACAATCTTGGGCGCGAATGACCCGAGGTTCATCTCCGCTGAGTTTTGAAGCCATTGTGACGGGGAGTCCGTGGGAGCTTTCGTCTCGTCGGCGGCAGCAGCCTTCTTGGGCTCGGCATCTTTCTTCGGAAGCTCGTCGACCTTCTTCTTGTCGTCGTGCTTGTTCATGTTCTTGGAGAGGCCCTGGCTGCGCATAAGACAAAGGCACACATCGGCCAAGAACCTTTTGCAGAGACGCCGTGGCGGCGTCCGTGGCCGTCGAGAAGCCGCGGAGGGCGGTGGACGAGATGCGCCGAAGCATCATGGTGTTGGTCAGAAATGCACACCGCAAAAAAACGAGCCAATCAGCGCCGTTGGGAAAGTGCACCATTTCAACCCCGTCCGCCACCATCGCGGCCGAGTCCATCGCGGGCGATGCAGCTACAAAGCCCAGACCACCCGCAATCCGGCGCTTGCGTACACTGGTAAACCCTCTCCACCAATGCCAGATGGCGGAAGTACGATCTAGACTTTAGCATTGGAGATGTCCTCCGTTATGTGTGCGGCCGACGAGTTTGTCGGGGCAGCGCCGAAAAAGGCACGCGCGGAGGCGGCGGCGGCGTCCTTGTATATGGTGTACTTGAACTCTGGCTGGCGTTTTCC
Organism: Achlya hypogyna; assembly: GCA_002081595.1. Classification (NCBI taxonomy): domain Eukaryota; phylum Oomycota; class Saprolegniomycetes; order Saprolegniales; family Achlyaceae; genus Achlya; species Achlya hypogyna. Next base: position 93,316 of record JNBR01001431.1, on the reverse strand, counting down.
TTTCTTGATGCTGTCGAGGACCCAATTGGGGTGCACGCAAAGGATCTTACCCCCTGACTACTCGAGGAGTAAGCCCCCCCCCCTCGCGGCATTAAGACCTGGAGCAAGGTTTCCGTCTTGGAGCCGTTGAGATTGACGGCCACGATATGCGTCACGCGCGACTTGCGGTGCATGATGCTACACCGAGCGTGAAACGAATCACCCGGTGAAGCTTACGACACAGACGCGCCGTGCTCTTTAGCCATCTTCACCAAGTAGTACCTGTTGCACATGAGCCGAGGTCGCCAACAAGGTATTCCATACGAAGAGACGTTGCCCGTGCGCCCGTCAAAGTACAGATTGCACCCCTGCAAAGCGACTCAGCAACTAGACCAAGGAGCACATCGTACTCTGAAGATGGAACTCAGTTCAGGTTGGGATGCGCTACGATGCGTCGAGACCTGGGCATACGGTCGCGGTGCCTGGACCTTGCTCTTCTTGTCACCCGGGGGGCGGGGCATGCGCTCATTGCGATTCGTAGGGCCGCTCGGGCCATTGATGCTGAACATGGAAGGTCGCGTGTGTGTCAATGCGCCATTTTCGCGGGAAGGAGTTTTGGCCAATCCAGCGTCACTTCAATCTATTTTTGAACCAATCAGATGGCAAATCTTATCTAGGATCTTGAGGCTCGGCCACCCCCCATAGCTCTTAGGAAGCTCTTCGGCTCAGTCACAGAGGTGCAGGAATACTCGTCTAGAACCAGAACGCTAGGCTCGAAGCGCTTCGCAAGCCATCAATCCTTATACGTGGATCCAGCATGGGTGTTTTGATGATATCTTGATCCTTTTGGCCATGTTAAGTTATTTGCTCGGGTTCGCCGCCGGCGTTTGTTCGGCGCTTGGGTGACTGGAGGCGCTTTGAGATGACAAAACCTGTTGCAACGTTGCAGGCAACGCAAGGTGCAAAGCTGGAGGCGTCGCAGGCTAGGCCTACGACCCCTGCGGAACGTCTTATGAAGCATACATTTTCAGCCAATAAAATCTGTCCACGAAAGGATTTCAAGAGAATTGTCGCGCATTTTGCCCAATGGCACGGCATCATTTGCCATTCCAATCCAGCAAAACGATGGCATCGCTCTTGACAGAAGCGCTCAAGAATGTGGAGATGCGCACGGACGCCATTACGGGGCTCAGCAACGAGCTCGTGCGCCTCGACGTCCAGCTGCAGGATGCCCACTACAAGGCTAAACAGGACCCGGACGAGGGCGAGGCCGTGCTGCAGCTCTACGTCGCTTTCCTCGCCAAGCGCGACGATCTCATTGCCGAGCTCCAGCGGGAACAGATCTCGGTGCCCTGGCAGCTGCGTATGAAGATCGACGAGTTCGAGCAATCGGTGCGTGCGTGGACCATGAATTGGTCGTTATACTGGCCTAGCTCAAGGAGCGCAAAGCCATGCCGTATGCCAAGGGCGCCAAGAAGCGGGAGCTAAGAAAGGTCGAGGAACTTCAGAAACAAGCGACGGCGTCGCCCGAAACGATGGCACCGCAATGGGAACGGAAGGACTCGTTCAGCATCGTGCTGCCTTTGGTACTGGCCCTTGGCACATTGATCGTGGCCTACATCATGCGCACGCCGATCTTTGGGGGCGAGGACCGTGGGTTGTAGACAGAGAAACCGTGTCATGCAAAATATGTTGTGAAAAATATAAAATATCCATGGCTGCCGAAGGGCTCGCAAGCAAATCGTCGGGGACAAGCAACCACGGTTTCTGCACTCTTCACAGAGTTCAAACCACTATCGTCTAGCAGCAGCCGCCCGACTTGCCCGACACGTTCTGGCCCGGCTGAAGGCTGATGGGGGCCTTGGGGTTAACCGAGGGGGCGTTGGCCATGCGCTTCTTGATCTGAGCAGCCATCATCATGAAGGCCTTCTCGACGTTGGCAGCGTTCTTCGCCGACGTCTCAAGGAACTCAATGCCGAGGCTGTCAGCAAAGTCCTTGGCAGCATCCGTGCTCACAACGCGCTTGGCCGTGAGATCGCTCTTGTTACCAACAAGGAGCTTGTTGACGTTCTCGCAGGCATACCGGTCGATTTCATGGAGCCACTGCTTGACGTTGTTGAATGACTCCTGGTCCGTCACGTCGTAGACAACAATAATGCCGTGGGCGCCACGGTAGTACGAGCTCGTGATGGTGCGGAAACGCTCCTGGCCGGCCGTGTCCCAGATCTGCAGCTTGATAGTCTTGCCATCGAGCTCGATCGTGCGGATTTTCTACTCTCGTCGTCAGTTACAATGGCAAATGCAACTAAGACGTACAAAGTCAACACCGATGGTCGAGATGTAGCTCTCCGTGTACGTATCATCGGCGAAACGCAGGAGCAAGCACGACTTGCCGACGCCCGAGTCACCGATGAGGAGCAGCTTGAAGAGGTAGTCGTATTCGGGGTTCATCTTCGCGAGAGCTACGCCACCATGAGTCTTCCATCCCCTTTCCTCGGCGCGGCGCAGGTTGCATTCCCGCTCTCCTCCACCGCTGGAAGCATCCACACGCCAGCCACCGCCGATCGCCGCTTACCTCAAGTCCAGTCAGTCACTAAACGGGTACTGAGCTTCTCGGCTCTTTTTCCTTTCTGCCTCCTTCTGGTTGGCCCATTCGGTGCTCCGCCTCTTTCGCTCCTATACAAATGCCAAGATAAATTCATGAAACCCTACCCCTTCTTTTCTTTTTCTGTTCTTCGGGCGTGTTTCAAACCACTTCATTGCACGTTTTAAACACGCGATCTTCTGGAATCGACCCTGTGTCTTCGATGTGTTTCCAAAGGGAAAGATTCAATGGATTTTTGTGTTAAAAACGATTTCCGACCCGAACGTTTTCACTGTGTGGCACACGCTGATTGGTCCGACGCGACACGACACAGATCTTAGTGGCATGCCGCGACGGCCATGGGACGACGCACCGCTGCGTTGGCTTCCCTCGCAACGTCCATGTGCCCACGCACGGGGGACATGGGCAGCGTGCGCTAGTGCCCATCATGACTCATGACGCCAGAGACATGCACCTATGTAAGCTTGCGAGCATGACGTATGTGGTGCAATGCAACGAATCGGAGAGCTGTCAGGTATAGTGGCGCGAGCGATGCTTGTTGTAAGTAGCGCTGCGGAAAGAACGACATGCGTCGAGCGCACCATGATCCGAACGTTGGGCTCCGGAGACGGAATGATGGCCACGTGGAGAATCTCGCGCTATGAGTGAGGAGGACACTAAGGTAGTCATGGCGCCGCCAACTCCACGGGGACAATTGTCCACCAGGTCATTGCAGTAGTCAGCGTCCATCATGCTGCCTAGCATTCTAGTTCGCCGTCGAAACACGTCCCGCTCGTCTCGTTGATTGCCTTGCAAGCTCCGTGGATTCCAAGATCGACAGTTGTCTGGCATGCAGCCCATGATATAATTGTACTCATTCAAGGTAATAACTTCCGGATGGAGTTTTGTCATCCGTATGACAGCGAAACCCGTCAGTTCCACAGCCGCACCAGCAACAAGACAATGGAGCCGACGAATGTGCAGCCGACAACGCGGCTGGAGACCGAACACTTGGACATGATCTATGACATGAAGATGGACTACCACAGCAAACATATCGCGACCTGCTCGGGCGATCGGACGGTGCGCATCTACGAGGCCAAGACCAAGGGCGACAGCACGACGCCAGGCGCGATGGTGGCCTGCCTTCAAGTCCCGAGCGACGGGCCCGTCTGGCGCATTGCGTGGTCGCACCCCAAGTTTAATGTCCTTGCCGCCTCAACGCAGTGCGGCAAGATCGTCTTCTTTCGAAACCGCGCGCCCGTGGCGGCCCCCGAGGATTGGGTCCAGTTCCATGTGCACACACCCCACACGTCGAGCATCAACGCCATCGACTTTGCGCCCCACGAGTACGGCCTCATGCTGGCCTCCGTGTCGGCCGATGGCACGGTGGCCATCATGACTATGACGCGTGAGGGCTGGATCACCACGTCGCACTTCCGCGACAACGACGTCGGGTGCATGGGTGTGAGCTGGGCGCCATACAACTCACTTGGCGCCCAGGGCGTTAAACGGATCGTCGTCGGCGGCTGCGATGGGCTTGTCAAAGTCTGGACGCTGGCCGACGCGGACACCTCCCGTACCTGGCAGCGGTAACTCCCCTCCACCCACCCCAGGTTGTCATGCGCATCGCTAGGATCGACGATCTACCGCCGCTGCACGGCGACTGGGTCCGCGACGTGCTCTGGGCCCCAAGCACCGGGCTTCCTTGCAACACCATCGCGAGCTGCTCGGACGACCACACTGTCGCCATCTGGACGCAGACGGTCGCGAGCGGCCCCTGGACGTCCATTGTGCTGCATACGTTTCGGTCGCCCGTGTTCCGTCTCAGTTGGTCAATCACCGGTACGAAGCCATGCATCGCGGCCTGAGCTCATGTCCGTCGTTATCAGGGCACGTGCTGTGCGTGGCCGCCGGTGAAGATCAAGTCTCTCTCTGGAAGGAGTCTCACGGCCAGTGGCGCCAACTGTCCTCCATCCATGAAGCTTCCGCCACGGTGCACCAGCCGCAGCAGATGTAGAACGTTCTTATCAAGTAGCATCAACCCCGTCATTCGTGGTAGGTTTGCATGAGGAATGACGCAACGTCGAGCAGTTGGAGGTGCTCGCTGGCGCCGTCGCCGAGCTTCTTGTCGGCCTCGGCGATGCGCAAGCATACCTGTGCCTTCTTGCCGTGGGCCATCGACTTGTGCGCGAGGACCTCGTCCGCGAGTTGGTGGAGGATCGTGAGCACGGGGTACCCGCTGTAAATAATGTCCTCGACCTCGTTCTTCATGAGGTCGAACGAATTGGCCTCGACATGGCGCCAGAGCTTGTCGAAGAGCTCCTTGGGCGCGACACCGGCAATCGCAAGGATGTCGTCTTTGGTGACCTCGGTACCGTTGAGCTGCTTGGCGCTCTGAAGGTAATTGATCGCTTTGCGCAAGTCGCCATTCGAGACGTCGAGAAGCATGTCAATGGCTTCCTGCTCCACTTTGACGTCCTCTTCACTGCAAATGTGTTGAATGCGCGCCGTCATGGACGTCACTTCGAGCGGTTGGTAGCGGAACTTAGCGCAACGCGAAGCCACAGGCTCGATGATTCTAGAGCATGTGAGTGGTGTTGGGAGAAGACACCTGTACCGGCTGACGTAGTTGCAAATGAGGCAAAAGCGCGTGACCTTCGAGTAGTTCTCCATCATGCGGCGCAGCGCCGACTGCGCATCGTTCGTCATCGAATCAGCTTCGTCGAGTACGATGATCTTAAAGGGGGGCATGGATGACGTGCCGCTAATGGCACCCTGTGCAAACGCCTTGACCTTCTCGCGCACGACGTTGATGCCTCGGTCGTCGGAGGCGTTGAGCTCAAGGAATCGACCATTCTCGCGAAACTTGGGCCCAAAGAGCTCGCGCGCCACCGCAATGATCGTCGACGTCTTGCCCGTGCCTGGCGGTCCATAGAAGAGCAGATGCGGTAACTGGCCGTTGGCGATCGACGTCTTGAGCGTGTTCACGACCTCATCCTGGTGCGAGATGTCGCTGACGTTCTTGGGACGGCTAGATAGACACAAGAGCGCCATGAGTTCATGCTCGGCCGCGTGGGAGATGATTTAACGTACTACTTCTCGACCCACGGAAGCGTCGTCGTGGTGGCCATCGCTCTGTGGAACACGAATGCAGAATGAAAAAACCTCCCGCCACAGGGTTTCGACCTCGCAGTTATACCTGTTTATTTTATTCACGGAGCAAAATTTAATCTAATTTCTTAAATATTTTAAAACCTAAGCTGTTGCTAAAGGGCAGGTAAATAGGTTAAAGCTCAAAAGGATACCGGAGATTCGACCAATCACAAGCAAGGTATTATACACCTTGAAACTTTCCAGTATAATACAATGTGCAATATACAATCATGTACCGAGGCCAAGATGAGCTCAGTGACAACACGATCAGGCACTGCCCTTTATGCTTACCGAGATTAATACGGGGCGTAAGCTGCTTTGCACCAGACATGAGTTCATTAAACGTCGGGAAGGGTCACAGGCCTCGAGACGAAACACGGGCTAGTGTCGCAAAAAACAATCCCAGGATTTAAACACAATTGTAGCTGTATGATACAGAATGGCCGACGACACGCCACTCTCACCAGAGGTCGAGTATGATCGTCAGTGCCAGCTTCGTCGTCGTCGTTGCCGCCATCGCTGTGGCGTCGCCATTTGATGGTGCCTCGCTTAACGCCAGCTGCAGGAGCTTCGTCTACAACGGTCCAGCGGGGGGACATTTGCTTGCCTTCCGCGAGGCCAAAGCGGCATTCGCCGCTGAGGATCTCTGCTTCGTCGAACAAGTGTCGGCCCTGCCGTCACCTAGCCTGCTGTATTACCCCAAGCATGACGCATCGGCTGCGCGAACTTGCCTCCTTCCGGGCCTGCCGCCTGTGCAAGCCTTCTCAGGCCTCATGACTGCGGATTCCATCGTGCACTTTGTCAATCGCCACGCCCATACCTTTCGCGCGCTCGGCGGGTCGCTCCAGCCGATCTCGGCCACTGTGCACCGCCTCGAGTCCGAACTCTACACGGTCGATGCCCCCGAGTGCGAGTCTGTCGACGCGAGCGAGATGACGGAAGCCCACTTCCGCGCACAAGTCCTTGGCAACAAGCCACTCATCATCCGCAATGCCGCTACGGTAAGACCGGAAGTCCGACACCCACCCATGCGCTGTCTAGAAAGCCATGCTGAGCTCCAAGTGGTCGACCCAAAGCCTTCTCGAGCGCATCGGCACCAACGACGTACACGTCAAAGTTTCACCGAACGGCAACTTCGAGGGCTGTGAGCCGCTGGCTTGGTGGGAAGGCGCAGGTATCTGCCCGATGGCTTCTCGCCACTGACGTCGTTCGTGTAGATGTCCCGATCCCAGCGTTCGTGGAGGCACATCTTGAATCCCCCGACACGGTCCTCGTGCGGCCGGCAGCCACCAACATGCCGTTCGCTGACTTTGTCCGCCGTCTCCACGAAGCGCAGGCCTCGCCGACGTCGTACTATCTTGAGTATCTCTCGCTCACGACGTACGCGCCAGAGCTGCTGTCGGACATTCCTTCGTATGCGTGGGCCGATTTTCTACAATTGCACGTGCAAAATCTCTGGTTTGGCGACGGCAAGAGCGTAGGATTGCTCGGTTGGCCCCGCGCTAATGTCCGTAGGTGGGCAAACTGCACTTCGATGCATTCGAGAACATAATGGTCATGGTCGCGGGTGCCAAGGAGTTTGTACTTTACGACCCCAGCGACAACACGCGGTTCTACGAAGGTCATATCCGAGAGGTACGGCCCGCTCAAAGGCGCATGGCCAAGCGCGGGCGTAGGCCAAGTACCGCCTGCACAACGGCGATACATTCACGCGGGATGATCTCATGGAGTCGACGTCGATGGTGAACAGCCCCGTGGACATTGACGCACCCGACCTACAGCGGTACCCGCGCTTCGCAGCCGCGCGGCCGATGACCTGCAAAATCCACCAAGGCGACGCGCTCTACCTGGTAACAAAGCGTCGAGCAAAGCTGCGTCATGATATACTGTAGCCGTCCTTTTGGTGGCACGAGGTCCGATCTTCGCCAGCCGAGGACGACCCGCGCAACGTTGCTGTCAATTTTTGGTACACACCCGTGTACACCAAGGACTTTCCCTGTTCAACGTGCCCGCTGCAGTACAATCCCGACTACCTACACCTCTTGGAGGCGGTCGCGCCAAAGGATGAACTGTAATACAACTCGGGGTTTCTAGGGTTAGGTTTGGGACTCTGGTTAACTAACTTTTATCTACGTTTAGTACGGCACGTAGGTGAGCTCGCCACAGTTCTTGAACTGGTCGACATCCTTCCCTTCAAACGGCGCGTTGGGGTCGATCCCCGTGAACTTGATCCACTGCGCAAACGTTCGCTTATTCCCAAGGCGGAAGTTGTCGATGTCTGTGTGGTCGAAATCGTCGGCAGTGTACGACAGCCCGAGTGCATGACGAATGCGTCGTTTGGCCTTTTGCTGGACGAAGTAGCGCTTGTCCCAGTCCTTCTCCCAGATCACCTTGCGAGGCTCGTACCAGTGGTACACCACATCCTTGTTCGGCACGTAAAAGTCGTACCTAGTCACCAGGTCAGGGTCGTCGGAAGGGAAGGAGCTTGCTCACCCAGCCGTCCACAGCCGCGCCGCACGCGAGTATTCTTCGCCGTGAAAGAGGAACGGTGTGTATGGGTCGTTGCGAATGGTTTTGGCCTGGACGCAGTTGCCAAAGTTGAAGCCGCCAGCAAACTGCGACATCAAGCGGGGCTTTGTCGGCTTCGGGATCCAGATGGGTGCGCGGTACTGGATCATCGAGTCTGCGTCTTCGGACTCGATGCGCGAGTGGCACATGAGCTGGAGCTGGTCGGCATACTCGGTGTTGTTGAGAAGCTCTGTGGATTTGGGGTACACTGTAATGATCGCATTTTCGTTCTCGACGCTGTCCCACTGACCAAGCAGCTCGGCATCCCAGTCCTTGATGAAGACCAGGTGGGAATCGATTGCGAGGCAAAAGTCTTCGTCGGTGATGCCCTTCTCCGTCTCGTAGCGCGCGCGGGTCGGGCCCGTGGCATCATCCGCATCGATCGTGCTGTTGACCGTTTGGCTCCGGCGGCAGTTGGCTTCGCCGACTTTGGAGCAGTACGCATCAATGCAACGCACCTCGCCGTCCTTTAGATACAACTGGTCGAAGACACTCACGCGCACAAGCTCTGGATGCACAGCGTTCGAAAACAAGGAATCGAGAGTCTCGGCGCAGCGGCGGGTGTCACGGTAATTGGCGATGAGCACCATGGTTGTTCGGCCTTTTACCGCATCTACCGTCGCGGGGTGCACGGGCATCGGTGTCTTCACTGCCTGCGGCGATGTAGTGGGCGGTGGGGTTGTTGTCGCCTTGGCAACGACTCGTCCCGGGGTTATTGGCATGACCGTCGTTTGGGCATCCGTCTGGGTCTGGCGCAGGCTATAAGGACGTTTGGTTCCGGCGGCTCGGGTGCGGGCGGGCTGGCTCAGCTTGAAATGTGCGTCGTACGCTGGCATGTTGGCCTTGGCTGTGTCCATGGTCTGGAGGTAGATGAGCTCGTAGCAGACGACCGCAATGCAGGCGAGTGGTAGTAGCAGCAAGAGAAGCGTGCGCGGCGACACGACGCTGCGCTGGTGCAGGTGGTTGCCCATGGGCCGGTGCGCCCCTCGACCGTACGGGTGCATCCTCGTTCGAAAACTGACTTGACACCGTGCAAGCGCGCATTACTTTAGAATATGGAGCTCGTACTGGATCTTTGTATCCGGAATTAATCGACAGGAATAATAATGGGAAAGGCGCCAAATGGGCCAATCAAGGAGATCCCAACGACGTCGGCGCTGGGAGAGCCGCCAGCAGGGCAATGCGGCATGGGCGACGGCCGTCGCGGCGCCGGATGAGGCACACACCTGGCAATGTTGCATGGCCTACACTGCTGGTCGAGCCCAGAAGCCTCGCGGGTGCACATGGAACACGCTGGCCAATCGTGCCGCTGATACCGAGCACCGTGCGGTCAATGATGCTTGACGCAACTTGGTTCTTCGCGCAGTCAGATTGTCTGTGAGCCTGGATCGCCGTAGAGAAACGCACCGCGGCCGTGCGTTATCAGCAACCTGTTCGAGATGCCCGGCGACGAACGCAATTCTCGTCCGCTGGCCGAAACTACAGCAGGAGATAAGGATACATTCCCGAACCTCACGTTCCAGAGCCCAATGCACCAGCTCCGAAATGCTTGTAGACGTTAGCCGATGCTATTATAAGTCCATCCCTTCGGGGCGCCGTCGCAGTGTTTGAGGCTTTGGTCAATGTTCGAACTGCTTAAAGTTCGCTTGCATATCATGTGAGTTTCAACGCTCGCGGGCCGTCAGGCCCCCGGCGTGATCACTTCCGCTTTGGCATGGACGACGTGTACGTGGCCCTCGCGGCGGAGATGGGCTCGGCGCTCGCAAAGGCCATGGGCACGCCCTCGGCGTGCACATGGCTGCATGAGAAGCACCACCGTAGCGTCTTCCGGTCGGTGGCGGGGCCCCTCAACGTCCACGCGACGGCCACCCACGTGCACACGCCGTTCAACGTCGCCGCGGACGCCCTCCTCACAACCTCCAGCGACCGGTTCCGCGCCATGATGCACAATCTGTCCTCAGACTTCGTGTCGGGCGACGTTCTTCGCACGGTCGTGGCGCCGTCGGCCGAGGCTCCCAACCGGCATGTAGCGCTCAAAACCGCCGTGTTCAAGACCGACAAGCTCTTCCAGAAGGACAAATCCTTCGTATACCTTGAGGTATTCACCGCTACTAATACCGCAGGACAACATGTCGCGTAGTACGTGGACGTGGTGCAGGTCGGATCGCGCAGGGTAGCTTTCCGCGCGCTGCAGTCGATCGCCACACCAGAGGACGGCAGCAACCAAGAGCGGTCGATGGCGCCGCTCACGGGCCTTGTCTTTGCCTCGACACCGCACGCCGATCAAATTGAAGTGTCTTATCTGTGCTCGTTGCGCCACGACGTCGACGCATCTTACGTCATTTCCCACGTCGAACAGTGCTTTGCCGGCGTCTTTAAGCACCTCGACGAGGCGCGAGCGTTGCCTGTGCAGCTCGTGTTGCCGCAGCTGCAGATCATCGACCTCCCGTAGCCTCCTCTTCCCCCTCCCGTTATGTCATGCCGACACAGGGAAGCTACCGCCAAGCGGTGCCATGTGTGTGCCCGTGCGTTCCTGTGGGGTACTAACGCCGCCTGCTGCTGCAAATGCGGACAGGTATACGCACTTGTGCTGCCCATCGCACTCCTGGCCGTC